>VWPU01018260.1:0-221012 GCA_013398955.1 Callaeas wilsoni | reverse complement strand
GGCGGGGCGGCCCCGTCCCGGGCTCTGGGCACGGCGGGGGGAGCGGCCGCAGCGCCCGTCCCGACCCCGCTGCCCCCCGGCTGCGGACCCGGAGCCGCGATCGGAGCGAGCGGGGATGCGCCCTCGATCGGAGGGAGCGGGGATGCGCCCGCGATCGGAGGGAGCGGGGATGCGCCCGGGGTCGGAGGGAGCGGGGATGCTCCCGCGCGGCGCTGGCAGCGGGGATTCTCCCCGCAGGTTGCGGGCAGGATGCCCCCGCATCGGCCCGGCCGGCGGCTCCTTGCCGGCGTGTGTCCCCTGTTCCATTCAGCTGTAGGGGCCCCTTTACAAAGGGTAACGGAGGCCCCACAAAAATTAAATGTAAGAAGAAATGAGCGGCAGGAGGTGACCTGCGTCGCACTGCCGCTGCCACGTGTGCCAGCCTTGGCCGTGCTTCATGTCCCTGCCACCTGCCTTCCATGGTGCCCTTTGTGGTCAGCCACACCTTGAGTTCTAATTTCAAGAGATATCTTCTGTTAAAAACCACTAATCTTCACTTCTACTATTACAGATCACATTCCTTGTCAGTGTAATTGCAAAACCTGATCTGTTTCGCTCTTCACATGCACTTTTCTGGTTCATTTCTGGATCCACACTGGGGGCTGCTGTTCTACTTCCTTGTGTTATTAAACTCTGAGTTATGTGGAAGTTTAAATCCATGATCCGTTTAGTACTGGGATGCCCATGGCCTTTGAGAGGAAGAATTTTCTGTGGAAACACAGGTTATATTTTTTTGAAATACCCCATGATTTGCATCCTAAATTTCATTTTCAAAGGTAATTGAGGGCTTGAAGCTCCTGAACACCTCAGAAGATATCTTTGAAAATGGAACTTAAGACCGTTCCAATTTTCAGGGCATAAACCAGTCAGCACCAGGAAGTCAAGAGAACTGCTATTTGAAATGAGCCCTTTTTTCTTCCTGTACTCTTTTTGAGTTTCTGCTCCTAAAATATTATCACCTCTTGGGGGCTTTTTATTTTGGCCTATTTTTACGCGAGTACCCTTAGTAAACATAATGCTGAAAATCTGAGCAGAGTCTCCACCCAGGTTGATGAATCTTTACTCAGACCAGCTGGTGCACGTTGCAAAACTGCAAACCATTGCTGGAAAGAAAAGGGAGAGACCTGGCACACTCAGTTGCTGTCCTTTGCTCATCAGCTGCCAACAGGTCCCTCCCATGCTGAACTTTGTCTTGCCACAGCTTTTCCAGCAGGTCTGGGCCACGTCAACAGGTGTCAACAGTCTGGTCCACCCCAGGGACACAGTCTCCAACATTAATGGCCTGAGGCATCGTTATCAGATAATTAGTGAGGAGAAAAGCCTGGTGCTTGTAGATGAGTGGTCTTCATTTTAATGAGATACAGATCAGTCCTCCAGACATTGCAAGCCTCACTAGATGCACATTAGAAGCTACCTGAGGCCTCAACTGCCAAGGTTTTTGTATAAGGCCATGAGAAACTGGCTCTTCCATACAGGTTTCTGCCAGTTCATAAGGTGTTTGTTTTCCACCCTGAGAAAACTGGTTCTTCCACCAAAGAAACCCCAAAAACGCAAGTTTTCCGGAAATCTCTTTAGACAACAAAAGTGATCATCTCCTTCCTAAAATGTTTGTTTAGGCACCTCTTCTATAAAAATTCTGAAGTTGGGAAGCTAGCAAGGTCTCTATCTCTATCTCTGTTCACAGACTAATTCAATTAGCGTGGCTAGACAGATGCTTTGCTCCAGGTGGATGCTGTAGTGCGTTATAAACAGGATGGACAAGCTCACAGACTTTTAAATAGGTGAAACCAGAGTGGTGTCTCTTAAAATATTTGAACATACAGAGTTATGCTAGGGGAAGTCTTAAAATTTCCTGAAAAAAAAAAAATTTGACCCAGCAGAACTAATACATATTTTCAGGGCATGCTGCTCTTTCCAGTCAACTTTTGTCTGCTATAGGTTAGATGCTAAAGGCAGCAAAGCTCTGAAAACTCATCTAACTCACCAAGTATATATATGGAGGCAGAAGTAAACTTCTACACATGCTACTGCAGTTACCAATATTCAAGTTGATGCTTTAAAGCACTTGAGAACATATATATGTAATGTATGCAAATGACATCTTGTGTCTTGATCACGTGTTAGACATCCCGTTGGAAGAGTTTGTCCAGGCTGATACACTGCTTGTCTTTCACAAGGAAAACAGCTGCTAGAAAAATTTGACTCTAATACTAATTATCTGAAACATCTGGTTGCTTGGTTTATTGCAGCAGAATACAATTTTCAATTCAGTTTCTGTCCAGAAGAGACAGAATGCCTGGATATTTTGTTCATCTTTATGTTTTATACTCACACTTATTTCCTTTAGAAAAATTCCTCCTGGGTTGCTGTGCTGAAAGAAGGAGTGAGGGTCTTGCATCTCCACTGAAGTACATTGGTAGACCTGAGTTTGCTTTTTGCCACCTCTAACAGGCCACATTCCTGAGAAATCTCAGTAGAATGCTTCAGGGATGGACAAGTGACCTGGTTGGATTTAATAGTTAATTATTGCTATACCCAAACAGCTTTTCTGGCCTAAATTGACTCAGCTTTAACTACTAATGTGTGGAATACTAATGTTCTTGGATTATCATTAGCCTAGAATGAAAAATGACTCTATAGCTAGAATAGTCTCTTCTCCTCAGGGCTCAGCAGTTTTGCCAACACAGTTCTCAGCTGTTTCCACAACCAAAGCAAGCATTTCCCCCCACAGTAATTTGTACCAAATATCCTGCAGATACCTTGTCAGGTTTTTATAAACACTCCAGCATTCATTGCAGGGAGGCAGCGTGCTGCCCTAGACAAGGGTGGTCACTCCGGTCTTAAACAAGCCAGCTCCCCTGAGACCATCCCATTACATCTTGTCTCTGGACATCTCCTTGCTGAGTACCTCTGGGCTTGTGTCAACATTCACCTCTGGGTAACCTTGGCAGGCAGACTTTTCTTAATCCGTCACCACGCTGGAACGATTTCTGCTTCCGTTCACTTTTTTCCCCTCCCGTTCATGGTTAATATTACTGCAAATTAGCTGTGTAATCATGTGTCTTGATTCTAGGCAGGCATAATTTTTTGATCCACGTCTAGAGTCATTCCCTGTGGTATATGGGTTGTGTGGCACTGAAGAACTGAGAGAGACCTGTGAAGGGTGAGGACCTTAGTGAAGTACTTGACTGGTATCTTACACCTCAAGGGGCAAAAGTGCAAACTGAAAATCTAAGCTGGACCATCAGCAGTGTGGGTAACAGGAGAAGGAACAGGAGAGGATGATTTCCCTTCAGCAGAGCTGGTGGAAACCACTCCTGTGAAATGTGCCAAAGCAAGCAGCTGAGCTGTACCATTAGGCATCTCTACAACTGCCATTGGAATCATATTCCCAAACCTTCCAGACATATTTTACAGGAGCACTGTACCTGTTCTTGCTGAGGATGTAGCAGGGAAAACCAAGAGCAGGTGCTAAGAGAAAACAATGGTCTTACAGACGACCTGTGGCATATATTTAAAAAACCCCAACCAAAGCAGTGCTGCAACCGTAACTACTGACTTCTGCCACCAAAACCGCTCTGGATGTTCTCTGCAGGGTGACTGCACTTCATGGCTCTCCTTTCCACTGCTGTAGGTCGGGAGCAGCTCTTGCAGTCTGACACTCACCCGAGTGTCTGCATCCTCACCCCTCCCCATGGCTATGGTTTTAGACGGTGTTTGTGCAGCGTTGGGGCTGCTCTCCTGCCCTGTGGCCCCGAGTGCCAGCCCGGCTGTAAATCGCTGCTAATCTGACATAATTGCAAGGGTGACTGAGGAGCAGCATCGCGAGAGCCGCCCTTGGGGCACGCTTGCCTCAGTCTGCCGAGCTGACACTTGTTCTGCCCCTTGCTCTGGCCGAGAAGATGCTCTCACCTGGCTGCGAGGATGTCACAGCGCTGCGTTAGGTACAGGAAAATAACGCTCCTGAGAGGTTTGCGTTCTGCTCCGTTCCAAATCCCACCAGTGAAGTTAAAAATCAGGCACAGCTGTCTCAGTTACCAGTCTCAGACTACACCCATTTGGGTTTCTTTCCAGGACAGTGTATCCGTGTTCAGGCCAGTTTTCATTTGCTTTAAGCCATTTGGATGAAAGGAGAGCTCATGTGCTGCCAAAACAGATTTGCATGTAACGTAAATCATATCCCCTTGGCACCAGATCTGCACCCCTGGCTGGTCCTGCTGGATGCATTTGTCTGAGGGAAGGCTTGCATATTAGGAAAATAAGGAATAACTTCAGATACATTCAAAGTACAAGGAAGAAAATGTAAATAAATAAGAGATCCCAGGGCTTTAGCCAAGAGGCTTTTCTTTGGGATGGCTTTGAAATTGTTTTGTGATTCTCTGGTGCAAAACCCTGTGGATCAGCTGGCACAGGAGGGAGGAGACAGGAAGGGATTTTAATAATCTACTGGTGTAGAATAAGCATGCCCATCAGCCAAGGGTGAATGGCAGTAAGGAGAGCTGAGACTGGGGCAGCTTGTGGATGTATCAGCAGCTGTCATTTCCAAGATACCATGACACTAACAGTTTTAAAGCAATTTCTTTCCATAAACACTTCTGACTTTACTGCCTTGCTATTTTGAGTCCTGCTGGAGACTTGCACTCATTAAAAAGGCATTTCCTTCAGACACGCAGATTAGATAGCTGTTCCTTCCCCTACATGATGAAAGGATGAAGAACACCTCACTGAAGCTAAAAAATGCAGAAAATTAGGACACATGAGTTTAACAAGAGGTCAAGGTTCACCTTGAAATCTCCACCTATAAAAAGAGTTAAAAAAGAGAGAAGTTTCTTAAATGCAAGAATTGGATGTCTTGTCTACAATCCACATTGCATAAACCTGGCTCCTAACCTCTAATTACGGTTTCCCAAATAAATGAGACTTGGATCTGAAGGCAGCTGAGTAATCTCTAGTGCCATTGCCTCCATGAGACCTGAGGGCATGCGACACTTTTACAGCAGAGCTAGGCACCCAGCAGGATCTGGTCTAAATGGAAATCAGAACGACTTTTGAATTAAAGCAATGTCATTTAGCAAACACAGTATAATTGTGGAATACCTGCAAATATTGACATCAGCCTAACGCCTCATTTAGTAAGAAAGTTAATTTGCAGAATCAGAAAATGAAAAGTAAATTACTGGACAATAGACTGCTGCTTTCCTGACTATTAATCAGCATCTCATAAAGCAATGATTGTCCAAACTGTAAGTCAATATACAATAAAAATACTTAATTTCTTTATTGTAAGGATGAGACCTTGCAACTCTAATTCTAAAAGATAATTCTATTTAGACAGTCAAAAAAATGAATGTTTTACACATTGATATGCATTTTTGAAACAACTAAGATACTTACTCATGGTAGTAACACCTTATTACAAATATTCTGCTTTCCTGTCACTGTCACACCCTGGAAAATACTCTTGGCCAGACCCGTCCGTGGCTGATGATGCAGCAGAAGGCAATGTTCCCTGGAGTCTGTAAGAATTCTTCTTCCAGGTGGTGAGGTAGCACAAGGAGTGATGGTGACATCTTTTGTGTAGGAAGTCACACCAAGCTCACACAGTCACAGTTGCTGGTGACACACGGACACTTCTGCCCAACTCTGAGCATTAATATTAGCTGGTCAGCCCAAAGTTCATTGCTGTGATTTCATTTTGACCCCTTACTTTGATTTTTTTTAAAAATTTTTTTTTTGTGTTAGCTGGACACAATTTGGTTCCTTCTATGTGTCCACTTTGTATGTAACTTCCTTTAATAGCAAAATGTAGCAGAGCTTGTATATGAAAGTTCATGAAGTGCTTTGGACCAAGGGAGCTATAAATACTTTGTAAGCAATTGGAGTTCCACGCAGATGCTGAACAGTTGTGCCCTGACACTTCTTGCTAGGTAATGGCTTCATGGACCCAGTACTTGTAAATCAGACTGTCCCCTTAAAAAAGAAGTTGTTTACAGTGATGCTCAGTGGCATCTTGAAATCCAGCCATGGGTGCACTGGCTGACTTCCCCTGGAGCCTTTTATTTACTGTCCATGACCACATTCTCAGTGGATCTTGCAGCTTGGCATGAATGCTTTCAATCAGACATTGCTTGCTTTCAGCACGGTCATATATTTTTCTCTAGACATAATGTAGAGCGTGTATTTGTCTCACGGTACTAGTTCCTGGGTTTATTGAAATGACTGTTGTATCTCTTTGCAGAACAGATTTTATTAACATCTCAGAGCTGGTAAAAACCTGGCTTAGGGCTTTTCTGGATTAGCTGTTTCTTCCCAACAGAACAGACTTTCCTGCGTGATTTTGTGGTGAATCTATAGTGCCAGGGTCTCTCTAAGACACGCTGTAGTCACAGATGAAGTGAGCCACTGTGAAGGGAGTTCCATCTCTCAGGCTGAGGTAAAGGTGTCCGTGGGAGAGTGGGAAGCTGAATAATGATCAGATGACAAATAAAATAGCGGCCTATGCCGTCCATGAAAGAATCAAGGCAATCTGTAAACACAAAGTAGGACAGTACAGACAGAAAAGGGAGGAACTTCACTGATGGCATTGTGATGTTGTGGAGCAGCTCCTCAAAACAAAACCAGTGCACATAAACCAGTCTTTTATTGCCTTTTTTTTTTGTTTTTGTTTTTGTTTTGGCCAGAACTGAGTTCTCTCACCCCTTCAACTGATGGATGACCCCAGTTCAATTCAATAGGTTCATCTTAGGAGCAGCTAACAGCGTTGTTGGGTGTTACCTTATATACTTATGTAATTTCAGTTGGGTGAGCTTGAGGTAAAAGAACACCCTTTTGTCACCTTAGCTATCCCGATGCCTCTGGGTACCATAAGGTCAGTCACAATCTTTTTGGCTGGACACATAACCCTGAGTTGAGTTGTAATCTTTTAGGTTTATATTGATAAAATAACAACGTGCCTTTGAAAAATGGCAGCAATATGAGTATATATTGAGCATTTTAGCCAAAATGAAATGTTTTTTTTCTCTTGCACTCTACTGTAATAGCTTGTTATAACTGAGTTTCAGCATTCTTGACAGCATTTGGTCCTCAAAGATTTGCACACAGACTAATGGAAGCAAGTAGGAACTTCAAGAATGGAATTGAATGTTTTTAAAAACTTCTTTTATTTGGGGCTTAGTGTTTTTTTGTGTTTTATTGATTCAAGCTTTTAGAATCAAGAGAACCCCTAAATTATTTCATATCTATGTGAAACTGAAATGTCTATAACAGCCTCTTGTAGTAAGTAATGTCTGAGTACACGAACTGATATTTAAGGCAATGGTCATCTGATATAAAGACTTGAGTGTGAGGGGAGACTTTACTGAAGTCACTGCAGAAGACTGGCTGAATACCTTGCAGAGGATTCCTGTGGGTCTGCAGGCAAACTTTATCCAAAGAGCACCAGAGTCTTGCTGCTTCTTTTTCATCCCTGTGGTCCTAGAGGCTGAACTTCCCCTTATGAAGGATCCTTACAATGTTTGGTATGAAGGAGTCTAATATCTCTGAAGCAACGACAAAAATACAGGACGGAGGAATGCAGGGGAGAGGAGAATTGTTGACCTCACTGGAACTTAGCTAAGTCAGTGAAAGATAAAGGGAACTCACTTGCTCTTGGCCTGACCTCCAACATGAAAACAGGGCAATGCAATGGGAGGTCAAAGAATAAAACCAAGTTATTTGACAGAGCCTCAGTAAGGCAGCAAAGAGTTGCTCTACTTGACCCTGAAATAAGCAAGGCCCTCAAGGAAAAAAATGTCCAATTCACTTACTTACTGTGAAGTAAACAGAGCCCATATCTTGATTGACGCAACAGAATAACTCTCCTGTAAAAAAAAGTGAGGGTGTGGGAAAGGAAGGTGTCATTAAAGGAGATTTGTGAGCTTGTTATCTTGATGCTTCTCAAACACAGCCTTGCCTGATGCTAATTCTAGAGTGTTCAATAAGCATGGAGAAAATGGAGCAACAAGGAGAGGCAAAGCCTGACAGGTTCTTAACAACGTTACATTCCTGCTCCACTTTTCATTGCTATTTTAAAAAGGAAATAATTGGGTTACGGGAAATATCCTGAAAGCTCTCACATGAATGTTTGCTGTTTGGGTAGAGTGGCCTGCAGGTGAGCCCTCAGCGGTTATTTTTCATTGAGAAAAAGACACAGTTTCTATCTCCTACATTTTTGTGGTGTGAAGGGCTGTCCACAAGCCACAAATGGTATTCTGCTAATGTTGAGGGTGCAGCAGTGGAGGTTTGGATGCTAATTATTATCTTACAGCAGAGCATGGGATGGCTAGTTCAAATGGATTGAAAAATAAATAATCTCTCACTACTTATATAAATGTCCTTCCCCTCTAGATCAATAAAGTAGTTCCAGCTTTTTATACTTATGATGGGACATCAAGAAATGGGATTCACCTTGCCACTAAAATTGTTCATCTTCCCAGAGTAGACCATATGCCGTAACAGGAGACCATAACAGGAAATTCACAGACAGGACCTAATCTAGAGAAAGAAATGAACTTGAGCCTGGAGCCATTGTTTTCAGGGATATTCCCCAGAGCTCAGTGGGATCTGGTGCCATAAAGACACCACAACCCATGTTGGCTCCACAAGAATGGGAGCTATTTCCCACTGCCTAACAACACACACGTGAAACTATCATTCAGGATCTACCTTTGTACCTACACCTTAGCTCCCTTTCTGACTTTCAAAGTCTCTTTTCTGAGAGAAACATCCTAACTATCAATTACAAAGGATATGTTTGGCTGCATAATTAGGATGAAGGACAGTTGTTCAGAAGGCAGCTATTATTTTATATATCTATGGTAATATAAAACTCTCCTGTAAATCAATCATAAATGTCTCTTCAGTGATTTATGACCAGTATGTGAAAGCTGAGAGATGGCTTGAATGCAGATTTTGTTATAAATTATTTCCTTGAATTTTTGTCCCAAATGCAATAATTTACCATTATTAATAGTCTGTGCACATCACATTGGAGCAAAATGGAGCATGGCACCTTAAGACAACTGATGTACTCAACAAAACTTCCTTGCATAACTTCCTCTTTGTGGACATATATCATTAATCTTTTGACAAGAAGGATCTTATTCTTTCCTTTTGTACAAAATTTAAAATGCCTTTCTGAAACAGGGAACTGAAGTAGTACATCTGCTGAGAGAATGAGAATCAAGGTCTTTACAAAAGATATGGCTTTTTAAATATTCAGCTTTGTTGACTTACATAAATTGCAGCAGTGCCCACCTGGTCTGTTGTACACTGAAGTTCTGGAGGTGCTGCTTTCTCCCGAACAAAGGCTCAGTCTCAGCTCTCCTCTGTGTGGAGATTGTTTTACCACCTGGGCAAGACAATATGATAATGATTATTCAAGAGGGTGATTGTCACCGCAGTCATTCCATTGTATCAACATGCCTTTTCTCAATCAAGCTGAACAGACCCTCCATGAACTATTGCTGTTGTTTGCTTGAGAAAAGCTCATTACCAGAGCTGATCAAGAGAGATGCCTCATCCCTAATAAATACATGTATTTCTGTGAAACTCAGCTTTTTATGTAAGTTTTTATTAAAAGCAGTATGTTTTGTTTACTGGATTTTCTATCAGAATTCTCCTTTCAGTAAGTAAAAACTACATGACAGTTTTAATACTTTTATCTATAATTTTCTCTTATGTTTTTCTGGGAAGGTCAATAAAGGTGTAAAAATATGTCCATTTTAAGTTTCAAAATGAAAATGGAGACATCAACAAAGAAGTCAAATTGCTTTCTCTATCTTGATTATTTAGCCATCAGAATGTATCTTACATCTCCTTGTGTGTTATGAATTAGCCTGAGACCACCGACATTACCACAGTTTTCACATCCTACTGAGCTTTTTGTGGGTTTAGGTTTCCTAATAGAAGCGTTAGAGGGACACATTTACATGCTGACTCTGATTTACGAGTAGGTTTTATTTATGGGGAGATTAAATTGTGGTAGGTTGGGTCTGTTTGGGTTTCCTCGATAGCCTCTGATTAGTTTTAATACAGGTAGCCCTCACAGTAAATCAAGTTTCTCGGCTGATCTACAACGAAGTGAAGCTGTGACTCATTACCTGGTAGAGGAGCCTTTCCTCAGACAGTAACTCATTAAACTGAGGGAGTTATTTATGATCCTTGCAGCCACCCTAGCCGATGGCAGTCGTTTAGGAAACTCAGATGATCCATATGGAATGTGAAATATTTGATGGTTCGTAGATAACTCATTAAGGTCTGAACAAATTCAAAGTATGTTTTCCTGAGGAAAGCTCATCTGGGTGATGAATGTGGCCATCCCTGAGCTCCAGGGGTCACCTGGAGAGTTTGAACTTCAAAATGAGTTGGTCACAAAGAATGTCCCCTGCCTTTGCCCAAGGTTGATGTACATAAGGTTTTCTTGGAAACTTGTTAACCCTGTAACCTGCAAAGTGTAATGAAGAAAGGATTTTTTTCCCAAGTCAAGCACGCGAGTCCTGCAGAAACAGCACAAGAACAGACTTCCAGCTGGAGTTGTCAGGAGCATTGTTGAAAGAAAAAAGTTCTTGAGCTTGGAAGCATGACTAATGCAAGCCTGAGGGCATGCAAGGCTCAGGCACTGCTTGCAGTGCTTGCAGAGCATCTGAACCCGGGCCTAAGGACCGGATTTACAGCAGCAGATGGGTCAGTTCATCATCTCTCTGTTATTCAGCATCTGCAACACATTTCTGTATACTTCTTTCTTTCCATCACTCTTTGGTGTCTGTGCTAATGAAGTATCAGTGCTCGCAATCACTCCTTGAATTCATTCACCATTGTGCCGTTCTTGAAAACTCATGGCTGCACCATCATATTTACACTTCAGCAGCAAAACCAACCCCCAAATCCCTCCGTGTCCACCGGGCAGATGGCCCCCCTCTCCTGAGCAACCACGCAGCCATTCCAGGAGGATCCTGGCCATCCTCTTTGAAATATGTTTTATTGTCCCTTGGACACCAGTCTGTCACTTGGATGGCGAGCAGTCTGAGATGAGGCTGCACTCGTGCTTTCCGTTAAGTGGCTAATGCACGGGGGAGGCAGAGGGGGATATTAAATAATAATGACAATAATAATACATCTGATAGAGTTCTGTTCCACTTTAGCACTAAATGGAAAGCTGAAAGCCTCCCTATGGATCTTTCCCATCTCCTGCACCAATGGTTGTAACAGATGCATCAGTTTAAATTTATGACTTGCATGACAAATAAGACTGATGCATGTGTTTAGGAAATCTGTGCCCAACTGGCATGTTTTGATTAGCTGCAAATGATGACACTGCCATGTCTGTAATGTAACTTATAAAAGGCATAGATGTGGTCCACTTTTTTATTTGGAGCAAGACAAGATAGATCTGTTAATGTGATGTCTGTCCTTTACCTCCAACTTTATGAAAACCTTATGAAATAAAAATAAAAGCAATGAACAAAAGAACTTTCTTCTATGATTTTAAAAACACCTACAAACAACAAAGAATTAGTAAAACCCAAAAGAGGAACAAGGAAATACTGAAGATGAAAACCACTGATCCATTTAAACACAGATGAAACGATTTGACAATGTACTGGGAAGGAATATTAAACAGATACAAGCTATTAATTTTCACTGAGGGTCAGCCTGGGAGCTTGAGTAGCACCTAAGATTCAGGTTAACCCTTCACAGTGGGGAGGATTTCACCACCAATCACAGCTTCTTACTCTGCTGGAGGATGTTGATACAGCTCATGTAATAACTGCAAAATGTTTTGGACAAGTGATAATGTTTATAGAAGGGAAGGATAGTTTGGAAGGTGGAAAGAGTTCAAAGATTACAAGGAAGGCTAGCAAATGGCAAAATTACATGGAAAAATATTGATCCCTTTCATTTATTTCTTACAGAAGGAGGACATTGAGGGGTGAGTCTGGTCTCAATGAAAAATAGTCTGTGCTATTAGGGCCTCTCATGGGAGCAGAGACCTTCCAGCTCATAGGTCAGCTGCTTATATTGCAAACTCCCTGTGGGCTGGGCTCTCCTGGCCATTTTTAATGTCTATGTGCCCCCAGAGTATCTGAACATCTTCCATCTTGAGTGTAACAAACATGAAGCTTTTACAGGACTTCACAATGTCACTGGCTCATCTCTCATTTTGAAGTTCAAACTCTCTGCTCAGTGCTTTGGAGGGGAATGAGGTTGCTGGGAAAAGCTGTGCAAGCAGTTAATGTGAGGAATTTCAGCCTTGATACCTCTATTCTGAGCACTCCTTCACCTAAAGCAGAGCATTTACCTTCTCTCAGCTGCCTATGCAGCCAATTTTTGTCCTTGTCCTTAAAAAAAATAACCCAAACATTAAACTGTACAACAAATCACTACACTTGTCCACAGGGAACAGTAAATGCCACTCTACTCATACCTTACTCCTTCAACAATCCTATTGCCAGTGCTAGAAATAATGATGTGAAATACCTCTATATCAGCGTTTTCTATCATGATTAAGGCTGTGCCAGTCACCATAAAGGTCACTGTATGATAGACTACAGACCACAAGCCAGTGTGACTAACACATTAAATACTGGATTGCAGCTTGGTCAAGTGACTAGTGTAGTGTGAGAAATGAAATCAATACTCACCCTGGTGAGAAATGATAGAAATGAGCATTCACCGTCAGCCACGTTCTGGAATGTCTGGCACGTTCTGCGAGTCTGGAATGCCATATTTTCATGTTTATAACCTAGATGTTGCCTTAAAAACTGCGCTGAAACTCGGTAGTAGTGGCAACACTGAGCACTTGCTCCTTCAAGCCTTTTATCAATGTCCTTGATTTTTGAAGCAGCAGTCTCCTCCCTGGAGGTCTTGATCCATCCTGCCCCAGCTATGAGGGACCTGCTCTGCCAGGCACCAATTCCAACAGAAATAACTATAGTAGGGAAGATTCAGCTTGCTCTGCCTGGGAAAAAAATAACCCCAACTAAACTGTTGTAGCTGTCTCAAGGGGTTTGTATTTGTGTCTCTCACAAGAGAAATATTCCAGGTATAGCGAGACACCTTTGAATGAGTCGCTCATCGTGTGGAACAAAAGCCTTTATTCCCCAACCTTTGTCCTTTCCCAATCTTCCCCATTTTTAACACATTCATTACAATTATTATTGTTATTATTGTGGATAGCATTATTAGTATATTTTATTTTCTTTCACTTACTAAACTGTTCTTATCTCAACCCACGAGTTTTACCTTTTTTCGATTCTCCTCCCGATCCCGATGGGGCAAGACCATGATACCATGTTATGAATTGGAATTAAACAGAGATGCTTCTAGAGGGAAAGTTGATGTCTCAGTATCTTCTCTATTTGGTCTTCAAAGAAAGTTCAATTTTATTCTTCTACATTTTATTTTGGTTTCAAAAGTGCATCAGTTGAACAAACAAATGAGGTTTCAGATTGATCTTATTATCTGTTTACAACGGGCTGGTCTTGAGTTCAGAATCATCACTGTCTAAAAAAGCATTGAAGTTGTAGTCATGAGTATTGGAGTGTGTTTTATGTGCAACCTTCTGGTCTTGAAAGCAAAAAGAAGTGCTTCAGCTCTTTTAGCATGTCTGCTCCTTGAATATCTATTTTTCAGGTCAGTCTTAAAAGCAACCTGTTTCTTACAAGAGCAAATCCAATATTGAAGCTGTTAAGTCCAGGCAGCTGCTTAAAACTTGGCCCTGTCTGAAAAAATAATTAATAATAAGAAATAAAATTGTGTTTGTGTAACCTTTCTGTAGAAGAAGCCGCTAATTGGTACAGATGTCAGTGCAAAGAAGCACTCGGAAGAAGCATTGATTACAAATCCCGCTGGGATATGGCTCGCTAAAGGTCAATCACTCCTTCTATTAATTGCTTTAAAAATAAAGGCTTGGAGAAAGCTGCATATGAAATAATTGTGGGATTTTGGCAATCGTGTTGTAAACTATGGCAGTGTTTCCATCGGTTTCAGGAGGAGAAAATTGTGCCATGGCTTGGATGGGCTCTTTTATTCAGCCTGGGTTTGTTTGTAACAAAATTGGCTGGTGAAGAGGTGAGCGTGGCAAAGAAGTGCCAAAACCACAGGTCTCGTTACTGACTGCTGTAGTGAAAACACATTCATTTCAAACAACTCAAAAAGCACAGGAGAGAAAATTAAGTCTGGATATGTTTCATTTCTCCAGGCAATTTTTCTTCCTGGGTTACACGAATCTATTCTGTTCGGTTGTTTAATAAAAAAGGTCACAGAGTGTAATTGTTAAAACGAGCGGTGGGAAATGCAACAGCCTGACAAGAAATTACATGTCTTATTTATCTCCACTGAAGTTACTGCTCGAGGAGCTGGGTGCTGGTGGAATGTATTGCACTGGAGCGTGTGTCCCTGGTGCTGGGCACAGGTACTTCCCCCAGCTCTGCAGCAGTTTCCTCCCCACTCTAAGTCCTAAAAGTAAATGCAAACCCAGCCCCGAATTAACCTATGAATCTTGCCAGAGACCGATGCCCCTCTGCGCCCTTGCTGTTAATGCTGAGGCAGAAATTAAGCAGGTCAGGCAGAACTGCAGCTCTGTGGGTGGCCTCCTGACTGTAGGAAAAATTAAATCAAAGCTCAAGGAATAGTTATCCCTGGGGAAGAGGGTTGGTGCTCACAAGTTTTCTCTGTAGATGCCTGAAAAACTGCCCAAGAACAATGCACAGTGCACAGCCCCAGCACAACGAGCTTTGGCTGAAATAGAGATGAAAATAGATAAGACAAGAAGAAATAATGTTTTGAGTACATTTATTTCATGGAAGAGGCAGTATAAAATCAGATCCTGTTTAACCAGATTGGAATTCTTCTGTGCCATGATTTAACAGCATGCTGATGTGCTGATAGCATTTGCCATCAGCTTAGTTAAATGCTGGTACGTGGTGCTCCAGTCCTACAAAAATTCACTCGTTTTCACAGATAGCTATACAAGGGCATCAAGGCTCTTCTGAGATGCATGGCTTCTTCTTTTGAAGACCCTAGCTACTATTTTGATCAGCACAGTGTAAAAAACCTGAAGGGAATTTAAATTAGATTTAAATTATTTCTTCATTTTGCTGTCATTATGTATATTGGGAGGAAGGGGAATGAGCAAATAATGAACAATATTGCAATTATACCTTCAGAGGGTTTGGCTTATGTAGGACAACTGGGCCAACAGATGGTGAAAGCAATTTGATGTACAAAAGTATGAAATAACTGATCTGGACAAAAGGATTAAAGTGGGGTGTGGGTATAAATTGAACATGGATCATGAGAAGTATATTGGACTATTATGGGAAATCACTGAAGCCTGAGCACAGATGCTGCAAAAGAGCAAATCAAACTGCACTGGCACAGCAATAGAAACAAAGACAAAAGGTGAGAGCGTTATTGTTTTAGTCCTTTGTCAGTGGTGCAGGCTTTGATCTGCTGGCAGGAGAGAGCTGCCTTGAGGGAGAGGTGCTGAAGGATCTGGTCGGGAGCAGAAAGTTCACAGGGGTTGGGCCAATTTGCACGGCAAACTACAGGGTGATGTGCTAATTTTAGAGGAACACCTTTAAGGAAGGGCTCCATCAGGGCATTGCATTTCTCGAATTAGCACTGACCAAGACAGAACATCTTATTAGTGTTGGCAAAAGGGCCTGGATGAGGCAAAAAAGCCAGGCTGCATCTTCCAAAGCATAATGCAAGCACAAAATAAGTAAAATGAGGACACACGTTTGAGAGTACTTAATGGGAAGGACCAAGTTTTTAGTTGATAATAGCCACTTAATCAAACAGCCTTATGTAAAGTCCTTCTAATCCTAGCTCATCAGCAGAAGCTATGCATCCCTGGGGTATTCCCGGGATAGAAGTAGAGTTCTGCTGACAAAGAAGACTAAAAGATAGCAGGAAATTCAGGCAGTGCTTCTGTCCGTGCTGCTCACTCTCCAAGGGAATGTGTGCAGGGTGCAGTGGTTGGGATTCCCAAGGAAGCGCTGTCCGAGCTGGTTCCCAAGGGACTGGGCATGGCACACACCGAAGTGACTGCACAAATCCCTGCATCCCTGCTCTGCCCTGCGTTCTGTGCAGCAGGACAGCCTGGATGTGCCTCTCGGATGTTCACATCAACCCAGCTCACACATCTGTTGAAAAAGGTGTTAACCTGCTTCAGGTGGGTGTTGTGAGGAAGCTGACTGGGATGGCAATACAATCCCTCCCCGTTTTTAGGAAAGAATGCCTCCTGATGTCCCCTTACCTGTGCACAGGACTGCAGAGCTGGCAGCAGAACACAGGCTCTGGGCATCTTTTGCTGTGATCCAGAGGGAGAATTTGGGGGGCTACCACAGGACAGGTCCATACAGAAGGATCTCTGAAGGGTTCTCCAGAAGCGAAAGGGAAAGCCTGTGGGATACTGAGTTGCTGAAGTAGCTCACTGCTGCTCTGTGTATGTTCAACAAATGATAAATTGCATATGCTGCACCAGGAAGCCATGACCAACCCATCTGTCTAAAGCCAGAAACACTCTCATGGTCACTGTAAAGCTCTTCTAACACAAGTTAGAAGTCCCATGGAGTCCCACTGATCTGAACTTTCATGGCGTTGCCTTCCTACCTGGAGAGGATAACAGCATACGGCTGCCCTGGACCAGCAGGACATCCCAGTTTTCCTTATTTCCTAGCTGGCTAAATTGCTTTTGGCCGGACACGTGGAGGGTGGAGGATTGCTTCAGTTCGCTTCCCACCCGTAACGGAGCGAATCAACTCTTTTACTCTTAGAGCTCCCATTAACACAACTGATGGAGAGGTGTGAGGAAGTTCTTGTTTGCTTTTTCATCCACTCAGTCACACAGTCCAAAACCAAATTAAACCTTCACCCTAGAAATGTGTCCTATTGTGAGAGGCACTTAATTCCTGCAAGGCCCTTGGAATGCTGAGGAGTCAGAACAGCACAGCCTGAAGGGCTGAAGCACAGTAAAACCCTGACTTTGGGATTTAATGGCAGAAATAGAAAATAAGAGTGTTGGAGAAAATCAGTTTAGGGGAAGTAAAAATGGATATTTCAAGAAAAATAGTTTTCTTCAGCTTTGGATTATTTACCATTATAAACTTTTCTGTCTGTTAAAAAATCGCTTCTAGGTCAATTTTTCAGTAAAAATTCCTGTCTCAGCATGAAGAGACCAGTCTTTTCAGCTTGAAAACATACCCCAGCAACTGGCATGCCTGCTCTGAAATATGGTGTTTTAAAAATGTGAACATGAAAGTTAGGACATAAAAACTGCTGGACTCACTTTTTCTAGTCTGTATTGTTAGCCTAAGTCAGCTCACATGCATTGTCTCACTCCATCTGAATTGGTTTTTTTTAGGGCAATTTTCTTGCAGAAAATAAATCAGCTGGATCCTTCTGTGGAGCCCTTAAATCCCAAGGTTCCAGTTTTGTTTTGTCTTCATTTTTATTCCCTTCTTTTGGAAATTTTGGGGCTGGTAGACTGGAGAAATTTTCTTACTTGTTTGACTGTTTCTTGCTCCTTCTCCTCTCCGCCCGTTTCACAGATGATCTCCACTCCCCCAAATCCCAGAACCTGCCCCACCTGGAAAGAATGCATCAATCTGGAAAACAGACCAGCAATATATAAGCCAGGAGTAGGAGTAAAGTTATAGTAATTAAGGTGGAGTCCTGAAGGGATAGGTTACTGTTAGTTAGCTTTGAAGGAAATTGCGAGAGTGTGCTCAGACCTTATTAGGAGATATTCCCTGGGTAGAGAATATGTAAGAGACCTGAAGAGTTAAGCTGAAAAATAAAAGCTTCAGCAAGGGCTACTTAGGCCTTAGGAAGGACAAAGAAGGATTTAATTTAGATTCAGCCTAGTGAGAATTTTCTGCTGGAGAGATTCTACCTGCTCTCTTTGCTCTCAGGCCAGGATTCACCAGCATGCCAGCTCCCCATCCCTGTCTGTAGGTGGTACATACAGATCATGACAAGTACAAGCCAGGCAATGATGTGCAGGACAGAATTCCACTGTCGTCACTGAACTGAGGCTGAGGTGCCTACACCAACAGAGAAAATCTGCCACATGTGTGCCAAAGCAGGTTCTGGAAGGAATTTGAATGGTTTACATAAGGCATCTGAAACGAAGCAGCAGGGAAAGGCTGGTGGCCCAACGTCCATCAGACCAGAACTTGTAGCAGAGGGAAAATGCTGACAGTTGTTACATTGGACATGCTGTATCTTTTGGCTCTCACTTAATTTCTGTCCCTTCACCCCAAATTTGGAAGACAAAATAGGATGTAGCCCAGCAACTGTGGGCAGCTCTTGAACCCATGTCTTCCTCCCCCTAGGGAGGTGCTGAGGAGGGCCCAGTGGCAGCTGAACCATGTGGATACGCTGCAGATCCTGAGCAAACAGCCAGTCCCTCCCTCCCCAGCCCCAGGGAAGGACTACGGTGTCCTGAGCTGGCCTTGCTGCCTGGGCACAGCTCAAGCCTCTCAGCACGCACAGTGTGGATGCTTCTTCAGCTCTCTTTTTGTGCTGGGATTGACAGTGTCCTTGTGCCCAGGGTAAGTCCCGCTCTGTCACAGCAATGCCATGTGTCCCAGTCCTGGGGGAGAGGCTGGGCACGTGCTGAGCGCTGTACGGGGTACGAACGACGAGTGTTCATCCCCAAAACGCGGAGGCGGGGGGAGCAGGGGAGAAGATGTGACCTCAGCAGATGCTCAAGAAGGAGAGGGGGAGGATGTGCACTGCAAGGAACCAAAGTTAGCACAAAAGAGAAAGTGTTAGCCTCGTCACAGTAACAAATGCATTCAAATCTGGAGTGGGGGCTGACAGCAGCTCTGCTCTCCCAAATGCCTCACCACGCTGCCCTTGAGCTCTTCCCTTCAGTTCCCCGCACCTCAGCGCTGCCTCCTGTGCAACCACACAGACCTTTCCTCCTCCCCGAGCCTCTGAGCGTGCATCCCCACCTGTTCTGGTCCTCCTTCAGAACAAGCAGCACTCCTGAAGCGTTCTGCATCTTCACAGCGTTTCACAAACACCGACATACATCACCTCTCCGGGCCAGTCAATGCTCTTTGACAGAAATTTGTGTCTTGCAATTTCAGTAGGAAAGGCTGAAGGAAAATGGTGTTGGACCAGTGCTCTTGCTGGCAGAAAGCCAAATCAAGTGTGGAAAATCCAGACTGGGTACGTATAATGAGGGGAGATTTTGTGCCCCGTCGCACTGTTGGTGCAAGAATTCTGGTTAATTGTTAAGGGTTGCTTATGCAATGTTTCTTTTTATCCATAGACAATGTCTTGCAAAATGTGACTGTTAAAAAAAAAAAAACCTACACTTTTTTGCCTGTATTCAGTATCAATAAAATAGTCTATACAATCTTACATGACCATACTCCCTGATGTAAACACAGATGAAGCACCTTTCTTCCAGAAGAAACAAAACATTGTCAAATCTGTCACCTTCAGCAAACAGAGCAGCCTTTTTTTTTTTCCTGCTGTCTCATCTCTGAAGTACCTCTTGCCTGAATGACTCCAGTTTTGATGATTAACCAGCCCATTTTCAAACACCTAGAAAATGCCTTTTCCAAACAGGGAAGGATCTGAATATTAACTCCAGCAGCGTCGTGCTCAAATACAGACCCATTACTTCTGTTTGTTAATCATCTGGGGAGACAGTATCTGCAAACAACTGTGCAGGGACTGTCTTCAGTTTTTATGGAACTGTTTATAGCTTCTTCCTTACCTTCAGTGAAAGGCAAAATCTGTGTTCATTGATACATGAAGTCTTCAGGCTTCATTTTGGAGTTTTTTGCTGCAGCATAACAAGATGTACCGAAAGCACTCTTGTGTGCTCTGCTGTACCTCCTCAAACTCCTCTTCTCTGGCAGATCAGATGGATGGGGGGCTGCAGCCATTTGCATTTTTAAATAAAGTCAAACACTGTAAAGTGGAGCTTGGGTTTCTACAAGTATGCTGAGCAGTTGGATTTGGTTGTATTTTGAGAAGCTTGAACTCTGCTCCAGTCTAGTCCTGTCTCTTTTCTGAGCACACTCCCTAGGGCTCTAATAGATATTAAAACCATGGTTGTGCCTTTTCTTCAGCTGAAACTTGGATTTAGCTGACATCTGGTAGAATTTGACCCAAAGGTTTGACAGAATCATAGAATGGTTGTTGGAAGGGATCTTAAAGACCCCTTCCAACCCTCATGCCATGGGCAGGGACACCTTCCACTAGACCATGTTGCTCAGAGCCCCATCAAGCCTGGAGATAGTTTGGGGTCAGGTTAGGGGTAGATATGCAGATATTAGGGTATGCAGACAGAAAGATCTCAGGAACCTTCAGAAGCTCTGCAAGAACCAAACAGAAAATATTAATAAAATAAATAAATAGAAGCCAGCAACCAAATGCTAAATTCAGAGAAATCAGAATAAATATGTCCACAGGGGTCAGCTCGGGGAAAACCCACATAACTGGAGGGATGTTCCTGCTCTTCTCCTTTCACCCCCTATTGTTTTGCAGCCATGAGAAATGATCCTCCCTCTTCCCCAGGCTGAATTCAATCTCCCACCATGTCAGCAGCTGGCACCTCCTCGGCACTCTCAGAGACATTTTGGGCACTGCCAAGACTATTTGCATTGCCAGAGGAAGGATTGTTATCCGCTGAATCAATGAAACCTGAGTCAAACTCAGCTGTCCTTCCAATATTCTGAGCACTTTACCTCTGCCTGTGTCCGAGGAAATGGGAACTATTTAGTGGCAAAGTGGCACCATCTCTAGACCATTGCTGCAGGTGTTGTGTGCTCTAGGTTGGAGTCACCTGAATAGGAACCTGAAAGAGAGGCAAGAGATGTTTGAACTTGTTGATGCATGAATTTTGAGCTGGTGAAGTACAGAAAAACACCCTCCCTGTCTGGAAATGTAGGGACAGTCCCAAAGGTTAAAAATTCTACAGTGGCGTCACTTGGTCTCGAGTTATAAAACAACTACAGTGTTAGAGGTGCGTGTGGAAATTTTTCAGGTGACCTCAGTGAAGTTTGCATAAGTTCCCTTTGCAGTTATGCTTTATCCAAACACATCCTCACACATGCTACACAAATCCTGGCAGTCGGCCTCCTGAGTGCAGAGGGCTGAACACATGGCAGGGACCATGTGTGTGCAGCATACTTCGCCCCAAGCTGCTTGAAATCCCAAAGATTTCCAGAGAATTGCAAACGTTGCACTGTAGGTTGGCCATTTCCACCCTACACAGTAATCCTAGTTCTCCCTCCAACTTCTGCCAGTATTTTTAAACAGGGCTGGAGCAGCCCCTATCTATAAATACTTTGCTTCTACTCCAATATTTGAGATTCCAGCAAATCAAATTCTGTCTGTTATGCCACTGTTTTATTATCTATTAATGCTTTTCAGCACCCATTTTGTTTCTTTCCCCTCTTGTCATTGCTAGATGACTCTTGCTAGGACACACTCAGACTATGGAGATTTACAGAAGAAACCTGTGTTTTTCCCAAACCAAGAGTCCTGTAGCTCACAGCCTGCAGCTTTTCCAGGATGTGAAATAACACAGTCAGCAGGACAACATGTCAGTCACTAGCACAGGCCAAAAATAGCATGTGTAAGGCCAAACTCAAAGGGCTAAAATGGTGCTCTTAGAGCAGATGTTTAAAAGCTTGTGCATGAGCTCTATGTTTATTAGCCAGCCTGGACCAACTGTAAAGGCCTTTGGGAAGAATTAAAACTCTTGGCTAGTACACACTTCTCTGCTAGAGGCACTGGAGGTACATTTTACTTAAAAATGAAAGTGGTAACCTGGGCTGAAATCTTGCTCAGAGATCTCCTAAGTCAGAGATCCTGGCGCCATTCCTGGTTTGGGCCAAGTGCTCATTGAGTGCAACAGGAGTTTGCTCTCAGAAAGGGCTAAATGGGGGCATTTATGGCTCAAGAGAATCTTGTCTTAAGGAGGATGGGGGAGAAACAACTGCTTGAGAAATGGAGAAATTCGGTAAGTAAGCAAGAATAATAGACGGGAGGTTTTAAAAGTGTAAAAGACAATATATTAAAAAATGTCGGAAGAAAGACAACCTCAAGATTCCTGGTTGAGATAACCCCAGTGGCAGCACTCAGCACACAGCAATCCCGGCCTCACTTTGCGTCCTCTCCAACGTCTATGGAAGCACCAGGTCCTGACACATTCTCTGCAGTAAACAGGCAAGATCGATGGCTTTGTCTTTTTTCCCACTCCATCCACCCAGTGTCCTAAAATCATTCACTGAGGAACAACCCATCCACCTTTACTGTTTCTGCCGTAGCTTTACTTCTGTGCATTCTCTGGCTACAACACTGTGTCTTTGGCTTGTTACCATGGCAAGAAGGTGCCCTTCTGTGTCATTCACAGTGAGAAACCAGAGGCCCTAATACTCCACATAACAATTTTACGGCCTAATGTGTGAAAGCATGAGCTCATCGGGCAGGAGAAAGCCAGCATTCACCCTGAGCTACGGATGATTTCCTCAGTCATGAAACCTTTGGCCAAGCAGCACCACTTTATTTTTTTCTTTTTTCATCATCAGAAGAAAAAATACCATTGAAGCTTTTCCCAAGTGCCAGATTCTACAAGTAACAGGCTGGGAGTTATTACAAGTCTCATTAGTCTCCATGCCCTCCTTCCCACACCTGTGAAGACCAGCACGTTATAAAAAGGGATCCTTGGACTCAACAGTGAATGAACAATTTAGCTGGGTAAAGAACAGAGAAGAAATAGATTGGGGTATTATGGTGGAGGAAAGCAAAATAAATTTATTTCCCCCAGCCTTAGCAGAAATTAGATGAGTGCTTGGATTGGGTACCTGCTAGGGGAAACCCCATGGTAGAGCTGGACCTTGGTCCCATTAAGAACAAGGGGTTTTTTTATGATAAAAAACAACCACTGTAGCATTGGAAATTCCACCCAAATAGATAAAGTTATTTTTTGTTCTGTCTGGCATAGCTATGTGAGAGCTCTACCAAGGGTAGGTCAGAGAGGGCAGAGTATTGTGGCCCTATTTTCTTTCAGAATAGGGCAGGAACTGAGAAACGATCGCTGCTGTGTCTGAAAAGATCAGGTTAAGTGCTGGAACAGAAATCCACTGAGGAATTAATTTGTAGACTTTGCAGAGAGTAAGGAAATTAAATCTAGCTAAATGAGTTATTCATATTTTTTCCCTTAACTGTAGTAAGCATTAAATTTTGAATTGTGAATACAGTGAGGCACTGACACACCATCAGAGTGTTAACTGGCTCATTCATGCTGGAGCAAGGCTGTGGGTAACAAGGAGCTTTCATTAACAGCTGATCTAAAAAGGAAGCAGTTCTAGTCAGCATTTACCTTTTCCAGGCACTCCTGGGAGTGTAGCTTATTGGAGCTGGGAGGGATGTCCTGGGAGACCTGGTGGTATAGGCAGGCCGAGAGGTCTGTCTCCTGATGGTGTAGATTCTAGGAATGCTGTCTATGGATTTTACTCCTCCCAATACATTGGCTCTGGGTTTCTGCCATCACCTGAGCTACTTACATTGTTCTGATTGGTTTGGCACCTGGGAAAAATTGCTTTCAGGAATGAGGAGCTAGCAGGACAATGTGGTGCAGCTGGTGGCATCCTAGGAGTGAGAAGGAAGGCTGGCAGAAAACAAAATTTTGACCTATATAGAGCTATCCATCTGTCCAGGGAAATATCTCCATACTTCCTAGAGTCAGCTTCTTCCCCTGCTTTACCTGTTGGTGTTCTGACAGCAATTTTCAGTGGTTTTACCAAAAGGATAGTTTTTCCCCCTGCTAGAACCCTTTTCCCCAAGATTATTTCCCAAAACATGGTGCTAGGGAAGGCTTAGCCATCCAAACTTGCCATTCTCATGTGGTTTTCAGCAGCCTCTTGGGAACTCCTTTAAGGCTGTCCTGCTCAGTCATTGCATTGCCTTCCTGGCTAGTTTTTTCCCCTTTTCTTTTTTTTTTTTCCCATTCAGCTGCTTGCAATTCAAATGAACTATTGTATTAATAAATGGACCTTTCCCTTCACCATTCAGAAAAACATATGGGATATGAAGCAATAAATGACAAAGCAGCCCCACATCTTTCACACTGTCATTGGCCTTCATGACTTGCAGGAGAGGAATTTCATCCAGCTGGTTTCATCATGGTTGAGTGATCTTTAGTATTAAATGCAGGGCAAAAGCTAAAGATCATGGCACCAGACTCCTTTGTACGTAACGTTACAAATGACTTGCCTGCAAATGGAACGAAACGTCAGAAGATGATATCAAATAAATGAAGATATCACCACAACTACTCATGTGGAGCATAATGTCCCAGACCTTCTCTCTATTATTTCAAAACCACTCACATTTCAAAAGAGTGGGGATTTCTTTTCTCTTCCTCATAGGGGAAACTGACGCTGTAGAATTGAAAACACAATTGTGGTGCACGCTGTGTGAGAAGCAGTCACTTGCTGCCTTGGAAACCTTGAAAAGGCCGTGTCTCTGATTCGAGTTTCTCTTTCTCTCACCCTCTAATTATGTAAGCCCCACTCATTTAGGTTTGGACTCAGCCTGCTTTTCTTCCTGGTATCCATTACACCATTAGGCTGTTGCAGTGACAGAGTGACCTGGTGGGAGGGTAAAAATACCTCGTGGGTTAATGGAGGAAGCAGGATGTTTTCCCTGGATGAGCGTTGCTGTAAGTGGGATACAATGGAAGACATTCTCCCTGTCAGTGGTGGTGCCTGTGTCACAGCAACAACCACCCCTCCCCTTTCAACATCACGGGGGCTAAACTGGTAATTTGGATGTAATTGGGCACCTCTGATTCCGTTTAATGGGGCTTCTGATAAATGGCTCTCCTGCCTAATTGGTACAGTTACCATAGGAGAGACTGGCCCAAAGTGTGAAGCAATGCAGGCCCCTAACTCCCACTGAAATCAATTACACTGAAATCAATGAGAGTTAAACAGCTGAACAGCTTTTAAAATCTGGCCCTCGGTGCCCCCCAGGGCTATAATTTATCAAAACACCAAATAAATGGCATGCCTGGTTGATTTCGATGGGTGTGATTGGTTTATAGGAGTTATTACTGGAAAGCCCCCAGCTTTTAATACATGTCCCCTGTTATTTTTCCAGAATTTGAGTCTGTTGATGCACAAGCGCAAAGCAAATGTACTTGAGTTTGACTTTGTTCCAGGAAGGGTATCAGGTGGAGTCCAGCATATCTTTTGACTTCAGCTGTGATGAGGAAGGGGATAGAGGATTAGACAGACCTCTGCTCTCATCCCATGCAGCCGTTTGTGCACATTCTTATCAGGGCAATTGATTTGAGGAGAAAACTCTGCAATCGTTGCCCATCAAAACTCTCCTGAACATCACTGGGCTTAAAATCAGCAGTGACCTTGAGGATGGAGCCTTTTCTGCACATTGCAGGGCTGTGAAACTCTCTGCACACAAAACCAGGAGACTGCCACAAGTGCTTCATTCTTTAAACGATAATTCAGTTAGGGTGTTCTGGTGCTTGCTGGCATGACCTTATTGCTCTTTTACAGCTTCTAGGCAGGGCACCTTATCTCTTTGTAACTGTTGTGAAGTGCTTCACTGTTCTGCACGTTGCTGTATTTCTCAGTAGTACCAGACACTAAACTGTGCATCAGTCCCTACACCCCTGAGAAACGGAGAGTTGCACCAGGACTGCTACTGAAAGGGCATTTTCTTCTGCAAGAGTCAGTATTTAGGAGCATCCTGCAGTGAGTGGGATGTTAATTAATATCTGATTTATGTCTCAACATTGTAACAAACGACTGTTGTGTATGATAGGTTAATCATGGGACATTTCAATCAATTTTCTGTCTACCCTTGTATGTCCTATGGGTGTTGATCCTTTGGCTTCGGGGTCTTCTCAGAGGTGTGAATTGAGAGGAAATTAGAAATTCTCTTTCTTGATGCGAAGGGAGGCGTGCAATATGCCAGGTAGCCTTGGAGGGTGACTGTCCAAACTCACCTTTTAGAATCCCAGAACCTCCAGGATGACAGAAGTGTCATTTATAGACTCTGATGGATTAACTGAATTTCTCAATTTACAAGGGTGCTTTTGTGGTAACCTGTCAAACCAGATGTCAAGTGTCAGTCTTTCAGAGTGTGACAAATAATTTCCATTCTGAGATGGCTTTATGTTGCTGATTAGACTGTTGATGGGCCATCAAAGACATCAGATTCTGGCATCTATTGTTGATGACAATAAGTAAACTCTTCAGTGATCTACATATTGGCTCAGCAACTCACTTTGTTCTTTCCTGCTCAGAATAGCAGTATTTCCTCACCCCTCCAGAGAATGATATGTTTCTCATTTTTTGTTTTTTTTGTGGGGCAGCTTGGTCAAAAGGCTTGAAGGTGTGAAAGAAAAGTAGCAACAAAATGTTGCATCACTCATTCCCAACATAACTCATGTTGGCAGTGTTTGCATTGTCCTGGTTAAAGATGCCAGCTCGAGATGGCACTGGAGTTTGTCACACTGTGTGGCACGATCTGTTCACAGCTGTCCTGCCAGGGGGAAGCCAGGCTTTTTCTCCTTTCGTGATACCCCAATTTGCTTTTATTTATACCAGCCACATAGTTTGCTCCAGCCTAGAGCAAGGTACTAAGGAGACAATGCGGTTAGTACTGAAGCCCCAGCTGTAAAGGATGAGTCTTACATTCCCCAAAATACTTGTTGAATGGAAGGCAGATAAAGGTACAAGTAGTCTCAAGGTGTATTGCTTGAAAAATCAGAACACTTCATTCCATGTGAGAAGAGGTACGGGTCCTTGGAAAAGAGAGAGACTCCAGTCTCTCTGGAAATCACACTTTGAGTTCCTGCTGAAGTGCTCTGTGCAACTGCTACTGAGCTGCTGCCAAAAGCTGAGATCACAGTTCACCTGGCTTTATTTTTTCAGAGGTGCCTGGAAGTGGCACGTTTTAAACAAGAGCAGTGTATGTTTGGACTCACATGCTTTTCTTTCTTTCCTACTCCACCCTAAATTTCTTTATGCTTCCTTGAGGCGACAGGCATGCTCTTCCATATAATTTGATCTGATATACCACAAACTAATCTAGGTCATACTCTTACAGTGACAGCAACCGAGAGTTGTCCATCAGTATCTTGCCTATTAATGATATTACACATTTGGATCCTCCCCACCTGTGCTTATAACAGACCCCATGCGATGCCTTCTCTCATCTCTTTTTCTTTGCTCCTAAACTGATGCATTTCTGACACTGGGAAATGTCTTGGTGAATTTCTGTATTTCCTAGAATGACCTTGTTGGCATTTTGACCGCAGTATGTGAAAGACCTGAAATGCTTGCAGCCTTGTAAACATCAAGTTAATAAATATGTAAATCAATCTATGTTTATTTATAGCCTGGCAGAACTCAAACATCCAGATTCCAGCCAAAACCTCTGTGCTATCTATGATTCCAAGTGGCTTAACACTTCAGAATTTCAAACACCAGGAGGAGATGAACACATCCGAAAAGGACCTTTTTAATTTAGTTTTGTTTTTTTTTTCCTAAAACAAACTAATATACCCATAATTTCATTTCTTTCTTTTTTTTACTTACATGTTTACAAGGCATTAAGCAACACACTACTAATTACACAGAGGTCACTCGATATAAGAAGATGTATCTCCATTCCTCTCCATGGCAGTTCACAGAAGCTCCACTCAGGTGGGAGTGGAGCCCATGTTAAACATGCTGCCACGAGGGCCACTATGTATGTGTGAATTTATCTAATTCTTTATTATAAAGTATGCCTGCATCAAAGGATTACACCAAGGAGGAAAATCATATCAGCTTAAAAAAGAGAAACATAAGAAGTCTCAAAATGAATGCAACAGAGCCCTTTCAAATCCTGTTTACTTACTTTTTGTTTGTGGGTGGTATTTCCTTCATTCCCCATCAATCATGCCAGCTATTGATATTTTTTCTGTCAGACACTAACAGTAGCAGACTGACTGACATTATCTGTCTATTGACTGCCTCAGTTTTCAACCTTTTTGGATTTGCAGCCCCCCTGAGCATTTTCCAGCTGAATTTAAGCCAACTGACATGGGTCATTAGCTTGAGTTACTCTTCATGGACCTGTCAGAAGTAAACTAGAAACCTCAGAAGCCTAAGGTAGATAACACTGATTGTATAGGATAGATATTTACATAACATCATTGATGTCTCAGGTATAATCAGTCTCCAGCTGGATGAAATAATCGATAGAAAACCTGGCAGAAAATGCAGAATGAGATTGTTCTGGGCATTAGGAAGCCAGACCCATAGGTGGATCCATTTTCTGTCTCTCTGGGCTGAGACAGGGTTTCTGAGGGGGCATTCACCCACTTAGGAGGACAGTTGTGATCCAGGCATTGTTTGCATGCTGGGTGGGTGGATAAGTATTTAGGACAGCCCCTACAACCTCCTGCAGGCTTGGGAGATGACACAGGAGACTCTAGCTCAGTGTCTATATTGAGTGCTTATCTCTTGGGCTTTATTACACTCTATTTAGCACCTGAAATCATGTTGGAGACATATTCTCTTGGGTCCTTCCCTGGAAACTAATTATACTCTCATAAGCATGCTAATTTAGTGTGTGCTTCCAGCCACTCCCGGCAGGCACCACCTGATGTGCAAGTTATGACTTGCATAACGCTTGGGGACTTAATTTTCAGAGGTACCTTTGCACCATGGAAATCAGCCGGACACCTCATATTGCTCCTTTTTGTCTTCACATCATTGCTCTAATAAATACAAGAAAACTATGTAGTCATGTGTAGAGACTCAGCAGTTCTACATTGTTCAAATGTCAGTCAGATTTGCTACCTCATCTGGTCTGAAGAGCTTTTTCCTAGTCACAACTTACAAGCTGAAGCTTCAAGGGAGATCACGTCCAGCAATTTAATAGGGGTTCTTCACAGTTAAGAAGTTCAAGGGCACATGAATGTGTGAAGTTGTGTTGGTTTAATTGATGGTTTAACCTAGTTTTATCAAACAAATTATGGTTTCTGTGCAGGTTTACTTTTCCTCCATTTCATTTAAGATTAAATTTCTAAGTAGCTGATTTAGGCTGGAATCAGTT
Source organism: Callaeas wilsoni (assembly GCA_013398955.1). Lineage (NCBI taxonomy): Eukaryota > Metazoa > Chordata > Aves > Passeriformes > Callaeidae > Callaeas > Callaeas wilsoni. The sequence continues at coordinate 191,822 of VWPU01018260.1, read as the reverse complement.
AAAACAGTTTCGAAGCAGAAAAACTATCTTGATGTGGTAGGAAAGAGCACTGCAACTTATGTCTGCCTTGATTACAATATAGTAATTTGTATGTAGACTAATCCTGGGAAGTTTAAGAGCCATTCCTTTGTGGATATCATGCCCCAGTGATAAAAGAGGAAAGTTGCTGTCCGCTCGTGTTCCGAATGTTCCTATGAGGTGTTAATGAAGCATTTCATCCTTTAATGGGACCACTGGGAATGCAGTTGTCTGTATTTTATTTTAAGTGTTGTTCATTTTCCAGGGATCAATACCTAGTTCCTAGAAAAGATACAAAAAATTCCAGTAATGTAAGGGAGAGAATTACTGTGTACCTTGAGGGCTGATATGTTGGTAATGAAATCTCCTCTGCAGTGTGAGCCAATTTTAAATTCTCCACAACATTGAACTTGCTTTTCAAGATGCAGAGCAGAAAGAAAAATCATGTCACGTAACATAAATATCAAGACAGAAGGGGAGCCCAGTAGCTTACCACATACGTGTTTGGGACTCAATCAGTCGTTTAATAGCTCAGCTTCAGTGGTGCTCTGGCAAGTGAGAGAAAAAATCCAGTGCACAAGGCAATCCGAGAGGCCACTGATATCCCAGAAGGTGATGCCAGGACTTGTTGCCACCTACTCTGCTTGATCTTCTCCAGGAGGGACTTTGTGTTTAATAGAAGCAGCAAGTGTATCAGAAAAAGAATTTTTTGGCAAGATCTTGCTTGTGTCAGTTCGATATCCAGTTTCCATTACTTCAGGCCTTGGCATGAACAAAAGCTGCAGAACTTAAACGGTTTACAATCCACTTGTTGCATTTTTAAAAAGCGCTTAGATATTTGCTGTGCTGGAGTAGTCTGGTTTTAATTGTCTGGATATCTTTCAGTACAACAGGCTCACATGGAAAATTTTTACCCTACAGAGACAGCTATAAGAACAGATCCAGAAAATGCTGTGGGAAAAGCCGTGTTTTCCATGTGTCATTGCTGAGTCCTGTCCCCAAACCAGGTTCATCTCTGTCATCTGGCTCTAAGGACTTTCCAGTGTCATGTAGCAAATGTGCTTTTCCTTTCCTACCTCAAACCATCTGGAAAAGCTGTTCCCAGCTGCTGTGTAAAACATAGTAGGACAGGCTGGGAATTTTCAGAAATACTTTTTTCCCTGTGCTACTTTTGGCTGGAGTAGAGTTTGTGTTCTTCCCAGTAGCCAAGTATGGGGCTGTTTTGGATTTGCTGTTGACAACTCAGGGATGTTTTTTTCTTGCTGAGTGGTGCTTACACGCAGCCAAGGCCCTTTCTTCTTCTCACCCCACCAGTGAGCAGGACTGGGGCACAAGGAGCTGGGAGGGGACACAGCCAGGACAGCTGACCCCAGCTGAGCCAAGGGATAGCGCAGAGCATATGGAGTCACATATAGAGCTGGGGGAAGAAGGACAGAGGAGGGGACATTCAAAGTGATGGTGTTTGTCTTCCCACATCATCATGACACATGATGGAGCCTGGTGCTCCTGGGGACAGCTGAACACCTGCCTGCCCTTGGAAAGAGGGGAATGAATTCCTTGTTTTGCTTTATTTGCACACACAGCTTCTGATTTACCTATTTACCTGTCTTCATCTCAACCTACAAGTTTTCTCACTTCCACTCTTTTGATTCTCTCTTCCATCCTACTGAGTGGAAGCAAGAGGCTATGTGGGGCTTAGTTGCCATTTGGGGTTAAACCACAGCATTTCCCATCAAATATTTTCCAAATCAGCGAGAAAGCACCTCAATCTGCTGAAATTCCCAGGCAAATCCACAAGCTATCCACACAAACCTTCCTTACCAGCCATGTCCAAACCCTGCCTGGTTTTGTCTGGGGCTGGCTCCTCAGAAGGCCTTCTGGCAGCCCTGGTAATGCTTTGCTTGGCAGCAGCTCTATTTTAGAACTGTTTTTATTAAAAATTATGGCACACACCCCAGAACGAGATTTTCAGCCTCTAAATTATGGTGCTGCACTGATGTGGTGGCTGCGTTTTTTCTAACTCCGGTAACAGGATCCTTGTACATGTGGTTGGTAAAATTTTTTATAAAGATTTTCCCCAGTCATTTGCAATTTCAGAACTGGACACATGATTTTACCGCCCTGTTTTTTTGGGTTTTTTTTTGCATTAGTAATCTCCACAAGTAGCAAGACAGAAGAGCTTGTAAGGTGTGAAATGAAACGACATGGGCATGGAAATACAGCAGAGATACGGTCTGCTCCTCTATGCTGGAATTAGAAATAACATGGGTATGATAACCTGAAAGGAATCCTGTCCCCCTTATTTCTGGATTACAAATGAAATAATGGTGTTCTCTATAGCGTTCTAAAAGACTCAGCTTTGGATCCTACCAAGCTGAGCTCATGGTGACAACCTGTCATTCGGGACAGAAAGGTGGGTCTGTGAATTGTGATCACGAGGGCACATGGGTTTTGGTGCAGTCCAGGGTATAAAAGGTGGAAGTGAGAAAATCTAAGATGGGTTTAGTAAGATCCCATCCCGGCCTTCTCCAAAAAAGGCGGAGTACCACTGCAGGTAAATGCTCTGCGTCATTTTCCCCCTCCCTTATTCCTAAGCAAGGTGAGCTCTGTTCCCGCTTCCCCGCAGGGGGAGATGCAATACAGCATCTCTTTTAGGCCCGGAGATGGTTTCTCATTGTTGTCTCAGAAAATCAGATGATTTGTGCCTCATTGTAATGGAAATAGCAGAGCGCTTGCACTGCTCCAGCAGCCATCCAAGCCCAAGAGGAGAACTGGCAACTTCCCCCTGACATTTCCAAAACAACTTGCTGTATTTTCTCTGCTAAATGGTGCTATGGACAGAAGCCCTGAGACCATTCTTCCTGTCAGTTCCAGGGACGGGCAATTAATCACTAGTGATTTCAGGTTTTTTCCTAGCCAATAATTGCGAAGCAATTAAGTTTGGGGAAGGGAGAGCAGGGTGGCAGCGTGCACGGCTGTGCCGAAGGGGACTGTCAGCCCCTGGCGGTGCTAAACTGTCCCACATCACCTGCGAATTTCACTTACCAAAGCACCGTATTTTGATACACAGTAATTATGATTCCACCTCAGCTTTCATCCCTTTCATTTATCGCTTCCATTGAATGTCAGGCATTATGTGCAGTGGTTCAGAAAGACTTGAGAAATCCATTAAAAGCTTCCACAAAGAGAGCAATTTTTCAGATAAATGTACGCTGAAGAAACTGGTCTCCTCTGATGATTAATTCCAGTAACTATTCATCAAGTCAGGTGCCAGGCTTTGCAGTAGGGTAGGAGCATTAAGAGCTCTGATGAGTAAGGTCTTCTAGCCCTGAACCTATGAACTAAATACATCAGCAAACTCCCAGGCAGCAGCTAGCAGAAATACAACATTAGTTTTAGTCACTGTACTGTTAAAACATGTATTTTTGCTGGCAGGCTGCAATTGCCAACCCTTCATAAATCTTTCCACGGAGCCAGTGCCATAAGCACCACTGGTTTAGAACTAATCCTTTGGATGGTTGTAACCTTTCACCCTCGGGGGGATTCCAGTGAGCCCACACCCAGACTGAGCCTTGCTGATGGACAAAACCACTGGAGTGGCTTAGACAGTCAGATACGTAGCCAAGCTGTGATAACTTCTAGGTATAGATAGGTACTGGTGGTGAATGTTTAATCCACTGAGTGATCAGGAGTTTATTGCAATCAGGTCTTGAGCAGAGCTGGTTCAGCAGCCCAGGCTGTGCTTTGCACTGGAGAGAAGCACTGGTTCCAGGCTTTGTGTGTCATCACCAGCACAGTGACCTCCCAGCATCCAAACAGAAATCCTCCTCCTTGAAACATCACTTCTTGTCTCTGTCTGCTGGACTTAATTTTGTACCGCAGAAAGGGATGCCCCAGATTTCCAGCTCAGAGCATCCCTTCAGTCAGGGCTCTGGGTATTTATCAGACGAGCTGCAGAATGGACATTTTGGCTCTGGCTAGGATGAGTGATCTGCTTGAAGAAATGTTTTGAGTACACGTGCTGTAGGGTTTTTTTCTGGGAAGGAGAGTGAAAGGGAGAAAGGAGCCACAGGGAATGAGGAGTCCTGCCAGCCTCTACTCCTGAGCCTCCTGCTCTGATCCCACATAAGCCAAATTCCCCTTGAAGTTACTGATTTCAATGGAATTACCCAAGTGTAAGATTTTTACAGTATGATCAAGAAGAAAACTTGTATTACAAGTTTTTTTTTTTAAGATAAAACTTTTGCCAGCAAAAAAGAGAACAAAGTAAGTGTATTTAGAATGATTCTCCTTCCTTCTTGGTCTCTTGTGGGTGTACCTCTTGTGAAACTTTCCATTGTTGGAAATGTCTGTAAAGAAAAGACAAAAAGAGATAAGTAGTTCAGCTTTTTTTTTCCCCTTAAAAATTTCCTCCGCAGAAAAGCTTGCAAGAATTGTAGAGAGAACATGAGATTTTAATGCTGCCTTTAGCCATATGTAATTATAAAGTCAAGGTATGGGTGCCTTTAGGGTATCAGCCTAAAAATGAATGGCATTTCTATCAGAGTAGCAAAAGGAATGTTAACTGTTCCCTAGTGATGGAGACCCAAGATAGACAGAAATTAAATGATGTGCTCCTTGTTTTAGACATGAACACACACAATCACAGAGAGCTCTGGTCACCAAGGCACGGATTAGAACATGGGCCACTGGCAAGCCTTTATTTGTGGTTAGTCAGCTGCTACTGGGAATAAGCCAAAATACCCATTTCCATCCAGAAGTCTGTAGGAAGCCAGTGTTAATCTTGAGCTAAACTGCTGTAGTTGATCTCTAACTGCAAACAAAGGTTTTGACATCATGTTGATCTCAACCATCTCACCGGCAGAAGGCACCTTGTGCAGAGGCTGTGTCGACATGAGAGTCCAGCAGAGCCAAAGCCCCAGCAGCTGCTGAGCAGGTGATGGTAACAACGGCAGCAGGACCATCCTCATCCAAATTCCCACGTGGGACCCTGCATGGCTGTGCTGAAGGCTGCAATGTGGCAATCACACTCTTATCAGAGCCTAAGATAACCAAGCGTGGCAGAGGGAAGAAGAAAGCAATTACTCATGAAACAAACCAGCAAGGACAGGGAAGTTGCACACCCCTGTTACATTCCCATACTCATCAGATAACTTCTCTTTTTTACTGTTAATTTTATCTCAGAGCTTTACAGCTAAGTGCACAATACTGAAAATGGTTCAGTTAATTTAGAACAAAATTTAAAACTCACCAGCCTGCCACCAAGTCTTGAACTATAACCATGCAGCAAAGTCAATCTTTCTTTGCTGTCTAAAGTTTGAGAGCTACAAACCACAGGTAATCATCAGACTTCTTGATGTTTATCCTTAATTGAAAAAAGGAAGATAGTGCTTTCAGGAAAAGCAAACTCCATCTCCTTCCTTAAGATTTTATGCCAATGTCTTTCTTCTACTTCTCAATATTAATCTGTCTCTAAAAAGCAAGATTATTAATTTCTAAGGCTCTAAGGATATTTTCTCCATAGTCTGACCTGAATTTGGCAGTGTATTTAATAGATCAAGCTCAATACAGAGCAAAACCAGCTCATTTTTCGTAGAAATTTATCCTTTCTTTTCAGCACAGTAGGGCATATCTTTTGCAGCTGAACCATGTCAGGCTTTGTCCTGAGACTTCTCTCACTAAGAAAGTTTGCCTCTGGCTGTCTTGTTTGCTTTCTTGCAGACTCGTTCTTTGTTCTTCTGTGAACACAACTCTTCATATTCCTTGATCTTCATCTGTTGAAATCGTCTTTAAAAAAACAGCATTAAGAGGACATTAATACAGTCCAGTCAAGTGCACTACGTGTAAGAGATGCCTGGGTTAAGCTTGCCTAAGCAATCCTAATTCAATCCCTTATATGTGTTCCTTTTTCTACAACCTATAGAAGAAATATTGAACCCTCTGTTCAATATTTCAGTGGATCTCCAGGGAGAGCCACATCTCAGGCTGAGACTGGGAATCTGTGCCAGCAGAGCAGCACTAATTGGAAGATAACAAATGCTTGCTGATGGATCTCTGATGATGTTTGTGATCCCAGATTCCTTCAGTCTTCTAGGATGACCAATTTATTTAGGCTGACTCAGATAATTGAATGCATGAGTAAATTTCTCCTCACTCAGCCTCTATTCTTTCCTCATGTGACTGCAGATCTGTGAACTTTCCTTGCATTGACTTGTCCCAGGATTACTTATTTTCTTCACTTAGGAAGCACTAAGTTAAGTCAATTGAATATTTGATTTCTTTGAAAGGTAACAAAGGGGATCTGTCCTTCAAAATACCAGTAGATATTCCCTACCAATGATGGAAAATGCACTACCACATACAGGAGACACAGGAGCAGTTCAAAGAATCAGTGTGTGATCTGAGGAGGACTGGCAGTGGGTCCATGCCAAATGCTTTTGGCAGATTAGCTCTTGCTTTGAAGAACACAGCCTGAACACTTTCCTGTAAGGCCAGGGAAGTAGTGCCATGATCATAAAACATAACCTTGCTGCTTCTCTGCTTAGCAGCTCTCTTTCCACCCCAGACACAGACAATGCCTTCTTTCAAAGATGGTGAAATAACAGGGAAACAGCCTCAGTTCCAGCAAGTGGACTTTGCTGGGATAGCATCCTCAGGATTGTGTCCACTCTGTTCCAAGTTCCAGTCCAGAGCTGGAAGAATTTCCTCAGGGAAGAGGAGAAATGTTCCACCTTCAACCTCTCCAGAGAACTAGGGACACAGCAGTGTGCACACCTGGGGCACTTGGGTGCACCTCTCTGCCAAGAACTGCTCAGATCCCTCCTTTCCTTGCTGTGCATCACAGAACTTTGCACATTGATTCGCAGCAAACTCCGAGGAGAGCGGCAGAGAGAAGCTCCCCACACCTGCCAACCCACGAGCAGCCCCTTGCTCTGCCTCCCACCAGCCGTGCACACACCAGGGATATTCCTCAGACATTACTGGGTGAACCAGAGAAGGAAGAAGACCCTGTAAACTGTTTACAGGAATGAAAGAAGGGAACTTAGTTCTTCAAGTAAAATAGCCACCTAAGAGAATGAAGTTGTTCATTAATTTATTTCAGGTTGAACCTCTATACAAGTTTATGCACTTATTTTGCCTCACAGAATCATTTCAAGCATCATCAGTTCTCAGCTAACAGGAGGTACATTTCTACCAGTGCTGGGAAGTTCCTCCCAGCTGCACCAAGGGGTTCACAAACCACTACTGATGTTCCACTGCAGCCCCTGCTCACAGCCGGTACTTCTGCTACTCATCAGCTCCTGATGATTTTCCTTTGCTGCTGCTGTTGTGCTCTTCTCCCGAGGTACCAGAGCATCCATGGGCAGCAGGTGGTGGTCTGAGCTGAAGTGCTCTGGAGGGACCAGCACAGGTGACTGGCAGCAGGGAGGGTTTGAGATTCCCAGCCTGGAGGAAGCTCCTCTCAAAGTCCCCCGTGCCCGCTCACCCTGTGCACCCTGCAGACTCCCTCGCTTCTTGGTGACAAGAAAAACTGATGAGAACAGCGCTCAGCTCCTCTGAGCCACAACGTTCCTTCTCCCTGGGAAAGTCACTGCCTGGTTCTTACAACCAGATGGACTTCAACATCCTGACACTTCCCTTCCAGCAAAAAAAGAAAAAGCTTAATATACAAAAACCCCCGCACCAGCATTTTGAGAATATCTTCCAATAAAATAAATCAAAAATAGAGGGAAATTTCCAGCTGATAAAATTAGCCCAGCCTGTCAGTGCTGCTGCCCTAAAACAATCAGTCATACCTGGGAGCTAAGCTCCCATGAAAGGCAATTGCATCTCTGTGTTGGTAATGCTTTTTGTCACTGCAGTATGTCTTTGAGGTACCTCCGGCCCCACTGTGGCTGGTTTAACATAATCTCTTCTGATAGCAAATAGGAATTTTAGCTGTAGTCAAAAAGGCTTGACAGTGTTGCTTTCATCTTGGTACCATCCATGCTAAGGATATAAGCAGAAAAATATCACTAACAATACATCAGCTGGGCTTATATTGTCACAAAAAATTCTAAAAAGACACTACCACTTTCTGATGACACCGTCATTAAATCCAGCTACCCTGGAGCATGATTAGTGCACACACAGACAAGACAACACTGAGGATAACAAAATGAACTCGCCATAGCTACTCTGAGTAATTCTGAGTCATCACTGATTATCTGGTGCATGATCAAGGAAGGAAACAAGCAAAGCCACGTTGATTTATGCTCCAGATGCCACACACTCTGCCAGGCTCGGGCTGGTGTGACTACATTGTCCTCAGAACTGACTTACAATGGCCCCCCACCAAGAAAGAATTTGGATTAGCACATTGAAGAATTAGTGCTTGCCAAAAGGAAACAAAGTGAAAACTGGGAAAGGCACTATTTTGATCCATTTTGTGATGTGACATTTTCTAAGTTCTCTCAGGAACAGTTTGGTGTTTGACATCTGATGCTTTCTAAATATGTCACTGTTTGTGGCATGTTCAGAGAAAACCTGTAATCATCACAACCCTCTCTAATGCAACACAATGAGATCTGACTGTAGCAATAAATCATAACTCATCCTATTCTATTCTCATTGATTTTGGTGGAATAAAGGTTTTGCCCAAAGGAATGAAACCACATGAATACTTTGTTAGCTTCTCATCATCACTTTCTCAATTCATTACTGCTTTGCTTTCTCCTTTGATGACTGGTCATGGACAGTAATTCAGTAAATAATTCTGGTGAAGGATTCATGTTGTTGTTATTACATGTGAAAAAACTATTTGTGATGCATCTGCAAGGAGATTAGCATGGGTTTTAAATCTTACCAGATTTGTAGACAACAGGATACTTGTTTTATCTCTCGAATGGCTGAGAAAAATGTAGAATTTTTTTACTTTCAGGTACAAACATTTCCATCTGCATCTAAATTTACTTGCTGGGAAGCTCCATGTGCACGCAGTGCTCCAGGGACATAGACCATGGAATGGCATAGCTTCTTATATTAACTCTTTCTGGTTATCTTTAGCTGGACCCTGGCATCCCTGTCACAGCTCTATTCACATATATTTCAGAGAACTGTTGAGGAAATATCAGGGTGCAATAACAGAATTTTGCTTCCAAAATCAATTTCACAGCAGTGAAGAGTGATGCAGCTGGCTGAGCTAGAAGTAATGGCTGCCACAGTAAACCAACTTAAATTTCCTCCACAATTTCTTTTTTCACTTTACCAGACTTAATACTCTGGCACGGAAAGATAGATTATTGGGAAATAGGCTCAGGTAACCAATGAGAATGTGGAATGTGTTTGATTAGGTTTCTATTTAAGGAGGGATATTATTTGGGAAATTGAGTCTCAATCCTAGGTAGGGACTGATTCTAGCTTATCAGTTGAAGAGGTTTAGGTGACATTTCAACCAAACAGCTGGAAGTGGTACAATAAACCTTGATCTTAAAGGAATAATTATTGTATCCAGCTTAGATTTAAAAATGGAGAAAAACAGGCTTAGAGGGCATGGCAAGGGAAATCGCATTTTGTTTTTAATTTGAAAGCAGCAAGGCAAAAACATGTTGTCAGGGGGATCTCAACATCTGAATTAGAAAAATTTCGAACACTGGCACAAAGCTGCAGCACCAGTTCTGTGCAAACTTGTGTCTCCTGGATGGGAAAGGGAAGAAGAGGCATCTGGTACTTCCCTCTCCCCATTTCCCACAGCCTGCCACAAACCCTCTTTTCTGCTGGTCAAGATAGAGGCCATGCAGTTCAAGTGAAAATTAAAAGGTGAGTGTTGCATCTTTGCTTATCAGTTGTCACCCCAGATCTCGACCATGGAAAAGAATCCATCAGGGGCAAAATCTGTCTCTCAGAGCCTGTAATTCACCAGGGAATACAGTGACATAAGGAATACCCTAAAAGTATCCCATTTAGCCCAGGTGTTAAGCTGTAGGCAAGAGGTTAAGAAGAACACTTTTATAGCAGAGCAAAAGACTTAGAGATGGAACTTCTGTTGACTTTAAATCCCACACATTGCTTTGAAAATTTACCACCTAAGAGCCACCTTAAATCTATAATGCAGTAATGGTATTAAACGGGGCAGGGGTGTTAAAGCACTGGCTTAAATCTTGGATTTCTGTAATGCTACGAAATGGGACAATAGCAAACCTCGTGCTTGCTCTTGATTAATTATGTGAGAGGGATATGCTGGACTGACCAGCATGGTCATAGGCAAATTGCTTATTAAAAAGGTTATGATCTTTTCTTTTCCTTCCTAAATACCTCTTAAATGCTTCATCAGCTCCATCTGAATAGGTAGAGGGTATAAGTAGTTCAGCACTTGCAGTGACCTGGAAAAGCAGGAAGTGTTCCCAGAAAAAGCAGGGCCAATCTCCCTTACACCCCCAGGAATCAAATGCTGTTTTCATAAAATAGAGAAGACCTGCTACATTTTTTTCAGTTCTTTAGAAAAAGCCACGTTCTTTTTCCCTGAGAAATGCAGTTAAGATTGGTTTGAAGCTTCTGAGAAGCTTAATGAACCGTGGCTATGCCTGTAGCTTTTTCACATCTGAAAACTTTTGTTGCTAATTAACTTCATTAATAGTACTTAGAGGCACAGTGGCCAATATTTACCGAGTGCTGGCATTACTGCAAAGCACCAATGGAGCCAGTGGCTCAGCAAATAGATTCCCTACAGAAAACTACAGAGCTGAACTCTTTGTGGTCAGGTGGTTTCTCCTCTTTGTACAAAAAATGAAAACCTCATTGATGCTGTTGTTTAAAAAACCACAGTGGCGTTAAATGAATAGACGGAACTTCCTAATCCTGCTGGGGCTGTTACTGAGAGCTGCACTCCCACAAGGGATTCACAGCATGCACAGGGAGCTCGCTGCAGGATCACGGCCTCGAGCTGCACAGGGCTGGACAGAGCAGTGCTGCCTGCACAGGGACCCTCGGTGCTCAGAGGAGGAGGCTGCAGAAATCCCTTTCCAAACAAGCCCCAGACAGAGGTGCTTGGTGGCACCGAGGGACGTGGCTGGGGACGCTGGTGAGAAAATCGATGCCTGGATGGCTTCAGCATCCACACAGGAAAACTGTTCACATGGTGGTGTCCACTGGGTGGTCACTGAGTGCATCCCCTGTGCACAGTGGGATGGGGGATTTTAACGGGACCACCCTTACCAAAACCTACTGCTTCCCTGCTCAGCTGAAAAGGGAGGTGCACCAGACTCACTTTGTGCCCTCTGACAGGCAGAGAGGTTTCTTGGGCACAAGTAGCTGAAGTTCAGCCAATTGGACATCACTGAGCAACTAACTGATCTGGAAAACTCCAGAATTGTGTGGTTGTTACAAGAAAAGTAGCTGGAATTATTCCCCCAAAAGACTTTCACAAACTTCTCCCTATTCTTTTTTTTCTTCTTTTTTTTTTTTGGTTTGTTTTCTGTTACCTCTTTCATAACCTCTTTTATTTACAGTGCATCCTTCAGGGGACACTGTTGAGCTATCCACTATAAATCTAAAATATATACATCTAGGTTGGTATATATATGGAAATAGATTAGTCTCTTTGACTTATATTTCTAGTCAGTCTGTCCAGATTACTGTGTTCTACCAAGGGAAATCTCCTGAGCTGAAAAATGTTTAAGCTTTTTTTTCTTTTTTTAATATCACAAGAGCATTTCTCTTGGTATGATGGCTCCTAGATGCTTCTCTCCAGCCCTTTTGGCTTTTACTGCACTGACAAGATTTGAGTAGGTTGTGAAAGCTGCTGGGAAAAAATTTGCTGAAGGCCCCTGGGAATATAACCCTCTCTTTCTGGATTTGCTACAGCTCTTCTCTCTCTCTTTTTTTCTTATTTTTCTTTTTTTTTTTCCCTCCTTTTTTCCCCAGCATGAGAGCCCAAATCACAGGAGATTGCTGAGATGGTGAGGGCAACTGTAAAAGGAAGAACACCTTAGCAGGTGCATGGCTGCACAAGAAGGTTTTAAAAATTTTTCTTATCGCCATGCTATCATCTACAACACCAGATCCTCTTAGGTTTTATACCAAAAGGGGTCTCTCTCAGGAATTCATCCCCAGGTGTACTATATTGTGGATGGCTGAATTTCCCTGAAGAAGTTAAGATTTTTACTCTTATTGCCCATGAGGATGGCATGTGGGAGAAAGCTGGAAAGACAGGGAAAAACATCCTGTTGGATGTCATGGATCTGGGCATTGCTGAGGGTCCCTGGGTGCTGATCTGGAGGAGTTTGGCTCAGTCACTCCATCTCATGTGTCCTCTGCAGATGATAATCTATGCCTGCAAGGCCGTGTCAGCATTTCCCAAGGTCCCTTAACACCCCCTGCCACTGTAGCTGGGATCATATTCCACTCTGCATGAAAAGCAGAACAGGCCTGTGCATAAATGGAAGGTTGGATCTCTGGGGAGCAATAAACCTCCAAAGTTTACAATGGGTATGAACACCCTTTTTTTTTTTTTGCTATTGTGAAAAGTTAGAAGGGTTTCATATTTTTCTTTTCTTCTGCCTGTGCGAAACACATTAACTAATAACTTAAACCCCAGGGTGCATGCTGGTACTTTCTTAGACGAGAAGGGAAGGATCAGTATTAAATACAGTTTGAAATAATCTAAGAGGTATGTGGAAGGAAGACAGGAACAAAGCAAATGACAGTAAAGTATTGAAATGAACTACAAAAAGGACTAAAGAAGACTCCTTATGCAAAAGCCAAAAGGATGAAGCACTTGAACTATCATTTTGGGGTCCAATTCTGCTCCTGCTTGGTTATCACAAGCCAAATTGCCAGCAAGTGATTCTGCAATAGTCTGTACAAGGCCCCTCCTTTCTCTGTGTGCCCAGTGGTGCTACAGAATCTGCTGTGAGCAGGATGGGACCACAGCTGTCCATGGGAAATGAAAATGAGATGAGTTGCTGCAATCTCAGGGCCTGAAAAGGTGCCTGATGTAAACAACAGCAAGACATTTGGTGCAATCCTGAGGCTCTATCACTGGCCAACCTCTGTGGGCTGTGAACAGGTCTAAGGCTTTGGAATGGTTTAGCCATCTCTAAAGGGCTGTAGGGGTTTTATCCACTTCAGCTCTCTAAGCCTTTAGTGCCAAATCCTTGTCCCTTGTAAGTCTCCAACAAAATCACCAGTAGTTTCAATGGGTGCAGGATCGGGTCCCTGGAGCACTTTAAGTAATTTAAACCACTCTAAATCCTCGAAGCAGCTTAAGTGATAAGCTACTTGTTCCAGAGTTTTCAGCTTGCAGACCCAGCTTGTAAAATACTCCAGGCAGCTCATCATGCACTTGACTGTGAGCACACACAGATGCATTGCTTTGGAACACGGAGATAACGTGGTGAGACCTTGTTATCAAACTCTCAAAGTGTTTTACTTCTAGAGAAAGTGGGACTTTTGTTATTTTTTAAACGTAGTAAATAACTTCCAACAGCTACCAGATGAGATGCTGTTCCCTGTGCTCAGGCAGGAGAGAGGGTGTCAAAGGCTCTGGATTCAGAGCCTGCTGGTGATGCCATTTGCTGCTGCATCCCAACCAGTCTGCGATATCAGGAGCACCAGAGGGTCTTTAACGTACCCTTCTTTTGAATGATGATTGGAAAACAGGATAAACCTGGGAAGCACTTCACAAAAACCCTTCTGTCAAAAAGGGTTTGCATGGCAGACCCTGTAAGGAAACCTGTGTCCCTCAAACCAAGTGAGCTGGAAGTTTCCAAGTGAAAAATGCCCTGCAAAGCTCCCTGAGCCTCTGCTAACAGCACTGGTGCAAGAGATGAGCGAGACACTTCCCCCTCCTCCCAGCACAGGCATTTCTGGGCCTGGGTGAGGCAGCGCTGAGGGAGGGAGGCTGAGTCCTGAAACTGCTGCTGCCCACAACCAAGAGTTCCTATTTTCCACAAGAATGGCTGTACTTGCAACACTTCTTCCAGCTTGTGGATTAGGAGGGAAATCAGGACCCTCCTGGGTGTCCTCATGGTGCATAGGCAGTTATCAGCCCTAATTATTAATGTTTATCTGAATGAGTGCTCTCACTTCCAAATTAAGTTTGACATCAAGTATATGGCAGTAGAATGGGATGTCTTTGGGGCTGGTGGGAGACAAGTACTTTTCAGACCATGGGCAGTGGTGGCATTTGTAGGTTGATACTTTTCACCTCGTGGGGAAAAACACTGGTGCTTCCAAACCCTAATTCTACGTGACATGATGGCCTCCTTCTCTTTGTATCAGAAGTTCCAAGGGAGTAGCAGCTCTTCCTGAAACTTGCAGAGAAGGAGGGAGAGGGCACCAGTTCGACACAAAGCCACAAACCTTTCTGAAAACTGATGATAAACTGGTGCCTGCAGGTTAGAGAAAGGTGTCAATCAGAAACATTGCCCTTTTCTCCAAGCCCTGGGAGAGAAAGGGGCCCAATACTGATGGGGAAAAAAGATATTCCATCTGCAGCAGTTGCAGCCACTTTGGAAGTCCTAGCAGATCATCAAGCAGCATTTGGACAGGACTGCTGCAAACAGGTAAGTGTCTCTAAAGGGAAAGGGAGGTAGAGGAGCCAGACAAAAAATTCACGACATTCCCATCCTTTCATTTGCATGACAGCACCTGGTTCACACTCGTCTTTTCACCTATTTTTTTGCAGATCTGCAAATCAAGGCAATTGTGGCCAGGCCTAGTCAAGGGGATATTTTAGGGAACTTACGAAGTCTTGCTGAAATCACAGCTACTTAGGACATAATGAAAGAGACTGAGATGTTGTCTGAGACTTTAGCCAAGCTGTCTCCCTGGAGATGGATGTTTTGCTTCCCTGCAGAAGATTCAGTGTTCCTGCAGTAATGTGGGAGGCTCTGATGGTGCCCAGCTAGCATCTTAGAGAGCTCCAGGAGCAGATACAGAGACTGCAGCTCTCCATTGGCTACCACAGCATGCAATCTTTGCTAGCTCTGCTGCATAGCACCAGTCCTACACACCATCTCAGTAGTTCTCCTGTCTTCTACCCCTCTCTCTCCTCCACTGCTGCTCCAACCTCCTTTGACTCCTACCAACTTGAAGATACTAGAAAATTACCTTCCAATCTTGCACACTCCTCTGCTGCTCCTTTTTTTCCCCCCTTTCTCTTTCCTTCCCACCATACTCAGCCCCTGCCTTCCTGCTCTCCTGTTTTCATCAGCCTCTCCCATTCAAACTCTCTTGGGTGTTTAGATAAATATCATACACTGAATTACAGCTGCAGACCAGAGGTCAAGACACCTGGGTCTGATTCCTGCCAGTGTTCATAAGCTTTTGTGACTCAGCCTCTTTCTGATGCTCCTTCCTCATCTATAAGCTAAAACTGGAAAAAATATAAATAGGGGCCATGTGTTCCTTGGATTCAGGGCACCATATAAATCCAGGCTATGATTGCTGTTAACCTCTTCCGTGAGAAGTTGAACTGGCCAAATTTTCTGGTGGAGGCCATTGGCTGTCCTTCTTGGCTGTAACATATACCATTTTTCCTGAATTTATTCCCCCCTTTTCCCTCCCAGGCTGTGGTGTGCTTGGCACAGGAGCTGCAATCCATGCAATATTATTATTAGGCAATAAACAGTGTCAGTGAATGACTTAAACACAAGCAGAGCTGCTGATATTGATTTTCTTTTAAGCTCCGTAAAGAATTTCATGGAGTTTTCTTTAATGGGAATTACTAGGTCATCCATGGGGGAATCTTCAAAAGTACCCCTCTGCAACAAGGCAAATAGTGAAACTTTTCATTTGCAGAGGCTCTTTTGGGGCTCCATGCCCTGGGCTGCCACTGCCAGCAGCACTGGTAGGGACAAGGCAGTGGCTCTGGGGGTACAATTTCTCTAATTTCCTCACTATAATGAAAACAAAACTGCTGCCATGCTGGGAGGAGCGGAAAGTAAAGCCTGCAGAGGCACGAGGAACAGACTGTGCAGACACTGACCGATGTAGTAATATTGTCTGCTCTTCTCCCTGGAGATTCATGGGCTGAACAGCTTCTGGCAGAGTCCTTCCTCCTCTCCTGCCTGCTTTCCAGGCCCAGGGATCTCCCTCCTTTCCTTTCTCGCTTTCTTCCTGTCCTCTTAAACCATCACTGCTGGCCTGATGCTTCCAGCCCTCCACTTTCCGATTCTCACATCCTATCTCCACATCTCATTTGTCCTTCAGGACAGAGAACGTCCACCTGACCTTCCTTAACCAGCAAACCTGCACTGATGGAGCTTTCTCACACCTCTTTGACTCATGCTTTGCACCAGGTGCCTTCAACCCTTCAATCTCACAACCTTTGAGGAGATGAGAACCTCCACCACAAAACTGGTAGCAAGCAGGCTAGCTGAGGGAGGGCTCTTTTACCACCACTGTTATCTCCATAGCACTTTTCTGTGTGGGGTGCCTCCTGCCCTCTGACTCTTGTCCCTAAAGCCTAATAAAACAACAAGAAATCCACTTTGCATTTGGATGTTCTCTATTCAGATTAATTTACAGGGGTTTCTTTCTGTGCAGAGAGATAAAGAAACATTGCAGAAAAATGCCTAAGGTATATATGGGAATTGGATCCCCAATCCTTATTAAAAGTCAGGATAACTGGTGCCTAAGAGTGGTTCATGTCTTTGAAACTCTCTCTTTTTTGATTTCAGGAGAGGACAAAAATGAGTGTCTCCTCCTGCATTGAAATGCCTTGGTGAAGACAGAAGACTTTCTTCCAACACACCTTCGTGACTTAGGAACTCTGAACGTAGAGATTTAGAAACCAAATCCCATTTCAACAGTCCTCTACACACCTCCAGGTCTAGCTTAGAAAACTGCTCAGAAGGTGCCTCTGCACATGCAAGCCTCTCATCCTGCACAGCTTTTGGAATTCAGAATTTAATGCACTGGAAAGCAGTGATCCTCTGGGTGCTGGATGTAATCTCCTGGATGCTGTCCTCTGCTCTGATGAACAGCAAAAAATAAAAATAAGCTCCTTTGCAGAGCAAGATATCTGAAAAGCAGGCCTAAACCCCAGACTGTGAGCAAAGCCAGAGAGAATTTGAGTTATGCACATGTGGAGAGAGGAGTGGGAACATGGGAGCAGGAAACAGGAGCAGCAGAAGCCCCTGGCACCACACAAAAGGGGATAGACCTGAGTCTCTGTGGCCAGAGACTTTCAGTTCCCAGGGGTCACTTGAAAAAGAAGCCTTTTGTAATATGAAGTTAATTTAATTAATCTGAAACAATCAGAAGAAAAATCACTGCCAGCTATGTTGATTTTAAATAAGGATTTCAATGGGCCAAGATTTAGCATCCTTTATAGACCCATCTGCCTAAAGGCCTGTATCTTATCTGATCATTTCCATGGCAACAGCTCTGGGATTAGAAAAGGATGAATGTTTAGGAATAGTTGCTGGAATTTCATGGAAGATGATGAATTGAGGATTACTTCGCTACCTATGTGTTACCATGGAAATGCACATTTACAAATTGCACTGGATTTAAAGGCCCACCATTATTAGTATAAATTTGTGCTGCTTTCTGAAAGAGCTCCAGGAGCAGAAGGTGCTTCTCACCTCTCCAGCCCCACTGAGCACGTAAATGACTGTGGTGCCTGAGAAAGGGAAAAAAGTGTCAGGCCTTGGGCCCAATTTCTCTTATCGAATAACCTCCTAAATGAAACACAGGTAGTGAAAGGGTTAAAATACAAAAGTGTACTTCACACAGAAGAGCCACCAATCAAAAACAAACCCCTCTCTCAGTGTGTATATATATATAAGGGAATTTGATAAATGGATGAACAGGTTTTTGAATTGCCACATGTGACTTCATGACTTAGACTTTCAGTCTTGCAAACCTAAGGTCATTTCTAAGACTGTTTTCATTACTTCTGTGAAATTCTTATTTCAAGTGTGAAACAAATCTACACAGTCTGTTTTGTAAGCTATTCATAAAATATTCCATATTTTAGTAACTTGCTCTGCTCTACCTCCAGGACTCAAGTAGGACTCGAGACTAACTCTTACTAAAGCCTTGGAAAACACACTTCCCATCTTTGAAGCCCAGAGCAAAAACAGGCAGAGAAGTATTCCCCATCCACACATAAACCATGAAAATTCAGAGGGTCAGATAAATAACTGCTGGAAATTCTTTTATCACAGACGTACCTTCTTTTTTTCATAGGGCCTGAGGAAGCATCTTACCATACAAACAACTACAAACATCAAAATAAAGAATGGCATAACTCCAAGAAGGCTACTGCAGTTGATCCATGAATTTAATCTGAAGGGGCCAGAGCACCTTTGAAACATTTGCAGCATGTTGAGGAGAAAGTGTTATTCATTTTATTTTGTGTATCAGAAAACTGAGTCCAGAAAAATTACCCTGAGGATCAGCAGCCTGGCTGAGGATGTGGCATTACACAGAAGTCACTGGTATTTGCTGGTTATAAGTCTTCCATGAGGGATGGGTGTCAATGATGGATGCGGTAGTGATGCTGCTTCTTGGGGGAGGAGCAAAGGTGTCCTCTAAGGAGCTGTGTGGCTGAGACAGCTCCAAAATGAACTCATCTGCGCTGACAGCCCTGTCAACAACAAGTCTGTATTTAGACTGACATCCCCACTGCCTAAAACCAGGCAGAAACACCCAGGGCAAGGTGTTTCTAAGCGAGGCCAACTTCTGTTCATCCAGCCACCACCTTGCACTCTGTTATTCCTCAGGGCCTTTCACAGACCCTGGGCTCGCTGCAAATACACCATGATGGCCCAACAAGCTGTGCTGGCTGTCTTAGTGACCTGGGAATGGGATGAAGGGGGAACAGAATCCCCCTGGATGGCAGAAGAGGCACATCAGCTCACACCCTCTGCAGACATGCCTCTGTTGCATTTTTGGTATTGAGAACAAGTCAAAACCCAAGAACACAGAGGCTCTGCAGTCACATTGCCCACTTGACCTTCCCATGACAGGGTGAAGCACTCACTGGTGACCCAGGCATGAAGTTAGCTGTCATTTTTGGAAAATACCATGGTGTGGATCTCATCTGTCCTTTGCACTGAGGAGGTCACTGCTAATGCAGCACCTTTGCAGAGCTCAGCACCCTCCCAAACCCTGTGGTACATGGAGGGGAGACCCTCGTCCCTGGGTTTAGTGACAGACCCGGGTGTTGACATTGCATTACACCTAGCAACAATTTATCATGGGATTTTTCCCTTGTTCTCCCTTCCCACCTCTTTCTTGCAATCTTTTTGCTTTCTTAAGCTACTTTTTTTCTTTAATTTGGTTTTTTTTTGGTATATGACAAATGACTTGTGGGCCATGCCTCTCTGGGAAAAACAGGGGGCAGATCTCCCCACGTGCCTAAAGCCTTGCTCCCACCTCTGTCACATTCAACCTCCTGCAGATTTTCTCACGAGCAATTAGGAAATTACTGGAGCAGTCAGAGCTGCAAAGAGGCAGTGAGGATGCATGGCATCTTCCCAAGGGTGAGAAAATCAAATGAATCAGCTGTTTGGAAAACCTCCACCCTTTCCTCTAAGATAAGCCTCACAGCTGGACATAGAACCAGACACAATGAAGGAAAACAGCCTGGCTGAGGTGGGGTTTCCACCTGCCCTTGGTCCTGACCTTTGGGAATGGCATTTCCCAAGCCCCTGGCTGGCTCCACTGCCCCACTTGGACACGCTCAGACACCCCCAGAGCGCTGGAGCTGAGGCATTATCCCGGAGTTATCTCAGAATCCAGCCAGCCACCAGCACACTGAGCCCCCAAACCGACTCCCTGCCTCAATGCCACTGCACACAGCTCACTCAGGGGAAGCTGTACAGGATTTTAGGTGTGCAGGGGGAGAGAAATCCTTGCAGCCATCAGGTTTTGCCCGTGGAAATAGGTGGGTGCTGTGCATCTCAACATCCACTGCCAGGAGGGAAAGGGAGTGAGCAGCAAGACAAGTTCCCTGCACGCTTCTCAATTGCCAGCTCTATTTTTGGCTGCTACAAGCTGGAGTGCCACAGGAAAAAAAAAAGAAGCACCTCATTAAAACTCAAGCAATGAGATTCTTCTGATTTTCTTAGCAGTTTGATGACAGTTTCTAGCTGCTGAAGTTTCAATATTGCAGGGCAATAAAAAGGATATTTTGAGGGTGGGGGGAACAATCAACAGCTTGAAGAGACTTTTCCTCCAGCCCTGCACAGATAAAATATTTGTAACGTTCCACATACCAGGAACCAAACATTTCAATTACTGAAAACATTGGCTTTGAAATCAGTGAAACCAAACCAGGAGGCAGACTGTCTTAGGGATGAGGGGGCTTCTCTGCTCGTAGCAGGGCTTTGGGACCAACCTGAACCCAACCATGATGTGTGCCAAAGACTTCCTGAAGTTTTGGGCAAGGTCCTTCATCTCAGTGTGCCACACTGCTGCTCGTAGCACAGACAGTGCCTACTTTGCTCCTGCCTTCTCACCTCCGTGCCACACACACACCTCCCATGGGACAGTCAATCCTCCCTCAGATACATGTAGATAAATAAGCAAACCTCTTTTTTTTTTTTTTCTCCTCCTGTGAGTTGCTCTGTGCAGGAAAGCTCTGGGATGAAAGTACGCATTTCCACACGAAGAGGTGATCAAATACCTCTAAGATGTTTAACCTTGGAAGATGAAAGAGTTCCCCAGTTGTTGTCACCTTCCCTAAGCTGTTATCAGAGCAATTATATGTGATTTAGTAGTTTGCTCTGTTGCAACACAATTTTCTATATGGTCTGAAATGATAAATGGAACTGCAGACCTGGCCCCTGTATGACTTCTTTGAATCTGCTGCATGGGACAAGTGAGAAATATTGCAGCAGGGTAAAAAAAAAAAAAAGTGCTGGATGATACATGGGAATGAGCTGATTCCTGCAGTTTTCCCTACGTGTCCTTAGCAGTCAGGAAACTATCAAGAGGGCAAGAAGTTATCCACAGGTAAAATGGGAAAGCTGTCCCTGCCACTGTTGCACAGGTGGGATCAGAGTGCTGCTTGGGCACCGCATTTCTCCTTATCTGCCCTGTATTTCTGAGGCACTTTCAGGCATTTGTTTGCTTTTCCAATTCTTAGCAATTTGGAATTTAAAAATAACTGAACTCCCAAGTTCTGTTTATTCCTTTGGAGTCCTTAGAACATCACTGAGAGCTTTTCCCCTCAGCCAAAAGGGCTCAAAATATCCTTTCCAATTTTTTTTAATTTTTAAAATGAGATGGCATTTTTTATGTATCATAACTCCAGGAGCTGGATCCCACTACAAATTTCAACACTCAGGATAAAAATGTGGATTTCCAGGTCTGGTAACCTCAAGCAAAGAGAAAACCCTCACTAAATGACCTAGAGATATCCAGCAATGCAGAGCAGACAGGGTTTGGTTTTGGATATAACAAGGAGACGCTTGGCAGGAAAGAGCAACCACCTTGAGATTTACAACTGCAAATTTTCTTCCTTTCAAGCACAGACCTCGTGCATCCTACTGCAGGTTTCCTGTACTAGTAACACTCCTACAGATTCTGGATTACTACTGCAAGACAGTCACACCACCACAGGAATGACTCCACAGTATTTTGAGGTCCTTCACATCCATGCAGAGAATCTGTTACATTTAGACAATGACATTTTGTCCCTCCATGACTATAGGAGAGTGGGGATACAGAAGCCAGGGACTGCAGAGAATTGCCCTGCTCGCTGATGCAGCACAAAGCCAGCTTATAACTCCCAAGTGAGAAGTCCCTGCTCAGTTCCTGGGGAAGACAACAAGAAAAGGGGATGTGGGGTTCAACACACCCCCCAGGAAAGCCAAGACACACTGCAGGTTGCTTTGCAGTGCTGGAGGCAAACTGAAGAAGTGAAAGGCAGTAATAAGGGCTCCCACTGAAATGAATGGCAAAGCTCCTGGTGACACAAGGGATGCTCAATTAGGGGAAAAATAAAAAAAAAGAGAAGCCAACCTAAGTCAACCTAAGCCTTGTTTTTTTTGTTTTGTTTTCTCCTTTCTGTATAATTCCAAAATAGCCCTAGGAAGTAGAAGAAACATGACTCAAAGACAGAGTTTTCCTCTCAAGACCCAACTTCCTTCCTTAAACAGTTTGGAGAAATTTCAGCTACACATCTCTCTGAGCAAGGGCTTTATTTGAAGCTCTCCTATTGTTAGGAAAACCCCACCAAAAAGCCTGTGGCCTGTACAACAGACATCCTGAGTCAGGCAGGTCAGACACAGAGTTCAGGATTTTGTTCTTTTAGGATGCTATTGTATCCAAGAAAGCAGGATGTGAGATTTACCCTGGTCTTTTGCTCTTAAGCAAGAGGCAGGGACTCTGCAAGACGATATTCTGGCACAGGCAGTGAGTTTAGACACAAAACCCAGCACAGGCAGGGTCTTCTGGCACAACCTGTGTGATTTGGGCTGCAGACAGGGCAGGCTGAGCCCTCCTGCATGAGGCTGCCCGGCAGCAGGCACAGCCAGGCTCCACCCGAAATGAGGGAGGGCAGCAGCACCACAGTGCAGACATCCCCAGCTGGGGGTGAGCATCCTCCAGGGGTGTATAAACAGCTTCAGACAGATCCGCTCAAGGAGGAGGAAAAAAAAAAGCAGGATTTTGAAACAGAATTTGGGATTTCAAGGTTGAACGAGTTCAGGAGTTTCTAATAGACCTGGTTTGGGGTGAGGACTTTTTTGGCAGGAAGGCTTAAACCATTTCTGAATTATTGCTAAAATATCTTCTATTACTAAGGATGACTTTTTTTGTACTGAAAAACGAGATTTAGGCGATGTAGAAATGTTGGAAGCCCTTAGTGTCTTGGAGCTCAGCTAAAGACAAGGATAGCATTTCAGCAGTCGAGCAGGGCTTCAGAGATCACAGGGGTTTCCCATTCCTCTTCCAGACAACTCACTTTTTTCTCTATTTATTACTTCTGGTGTCAATTCATCCTCCTAGTCAGGCCA
Organism: Callaeas wilsoni; assembly: GCA_013398955.1. NCBI lineage: Eukaryota > Metazoa > Chordata > Aves > Passeriformes > Callaeidae > Callaeas > Callaeas wilsoni. The sequence continues at coordinate 168,849 of VWPU01018260.1, read as the reverse complement.
GAAGGCACATCACAGGGGAGCTGGAGCTGCTCTGAAGGAGCAGCAGCTGGGGGCCGGGGCTGACTCATCTCTGCACAGGGAATCCCCAGCATTTACATCTCTGAGACTGAGCAAACGTTAATTTCCACAGGCAGGTTAAATTCTCCATAAGTTAAAAATACAAGTAATATTCTGTCTCAAGGGCTCTAATTCACCTGGAAGTGTGAGACCAAGCAGAATTACACCAGTCAAATACAAAGTGCTGTTTCCATTTTTGCTCAGCAATTCTGGTCCTTTTCTCATTTTATCTCTGTTCTCATGGGCTTCTCAACTCCACCAAACGGCGAAATTCCATCCTTTAAAGGATAAAACCCAGTTGGCAGCATCCAGCATTTGTAGCAATAGCAAAACTAAAGTCAGGTAAGCAATACTTCCTGAAAAGGTACAGAAATCAGCAAAATCTCATGTTTTTCAAGTCATAGCTCACTTCAGCTTGCTAAGTTATGTGTCCCTCTACTCAAGATCATAGCCAAGCATAAGGATGCTGTAAATAAAATATCACATTGTTCAAGCTAAAAAAAGCCTCTTGATGCCATTCCCAGCCAGCAATGGTCATTACAAGCTCCAAGAAAAGCTGGATCATTGTAAAATGTGCCCAAAAGATGTAATACAGGGCTTAGAAAAGGACACTAGAGAGAACCTTAAGTCTTACTTTCCTAAAGTTGAGAAATCCTTACTGGAGTCTGCAGTGATGCTATTACCCAAAAGAATCCCAAATCACTTGCCTAATCCTGGTAATTACTGTCCCTTTTGATTTATAAGGTGTCTCACAGGCTGTGACAGGTCAAGGTCACTTTGGAGTAGTAACTGTGCTTCTAATTGCAGCAGTTTGTCACCGGCTGAGGGGGAGCAGAGGTTAGCTCAGGACTGCAAAGCATCACCACATTCAGGTGTTTGTGCCTCTTGAAGGTGCCATCTGTCTGTCAGCAGCGCTGTGCAGCCACTGCGCCTCCCCTGCGGGCATCCCCTTCCACCAGCACCGAGGTGTGGGCACCTGCCAGATGCCCACAGGTGCCTGTGCTGCCACGCAGCTCCCGGGATGCTCGGTGTCCCAGGGGCACCTGCACAGGGTGTCACTTTGATGGGAACAGACATTGTGCAGTGCTAAACCTCCAGAGGCCCCCTCTGCCATTCTCACTTTACTTTAATGTGGGAACTTCTTCTTGGTTTGGACGGTCGGGACGGCTACAGACGAGAGATCTCTGTGGTTAGGTCTCAGAGTGTGTAGTTTATTTATGAAGGGCGTGGGTATAGTGGGCCTGTTTGGAGCTGCCAGCTGCAGCTCGGAGCAGGCCAGAAAAGTAAGGGAGTAAGAAAAAGAAAGGTAAGAGCAAGAGAGAGTAAGGGCAAGGGGAAGTAGTGGAAGTAGTAAAAGGAGAGGATAAGCGGGACAAGAGAGAAGGAAAAGAGAGGGAAAAGAGCACGAAGAGAGCGAGGTTCTCATTTACAATACAATAAATCTTCTTCTGTGTTGAATTCGCTAATTTCCACTAACTAATCTAGTAAAAGATACAAATCCTATAGTATTTACATACAGCCCATAAGAATTGTTACATTACCATACTGTGTTACATTTTAAACTCCAGAAACTACTCTTTGGACCCCTGCTGCCAAGCCAGTAGGGTCTGCTCTGCCCCTTGGAGCTGTCTGCAAGCAGAGGGTATTGTTTAATCAGAGAGGGGAGTACCTTCTGCCGGCCATCCCATTGTTTTCCAGTTGTTCAGTAACTAAGGCTTGGTATCTCAAAGCTTGCTTTCATTTCAATCTCACTTATAGTTTCCCTATTCGCAGCATCTTTTGCCAGGCAATCATATTTATAAGGCTTTCCTGTTTCATCTTCTCCAACACTTTAACATAACGCCTCTGCCTCTTTTTGTGTCCCTTGGTAGAAACAGAGTTGGAAATTAAGAGTCAGAGCCAGTCCTGTGCCACATGCCTTTCCTGCACGCTCCAGACTGGATACCAGTTCTAAGAATAACGGCTCAGGCAGAGTCTTTGGCCCTTGGTTCCTGCTGCCCTGGAGAGTTTGGATGCTGTGAGTAATTGGTTAACACACCGATTAAAGGAACAAAGAGCTTTAAGACCAGGGCTGCAATCAACTCAATTTAATTTTTTTTAGCATCAGGAGTATAGCTTACTGTGAAATCAGGGAAATATGGAGATATCACAGCAATGCATCTGTCAGTCCTTCCCTAGATCTGTATCAGGGTTCCTTCTTCCTCAAAACTGGGGCTTTTGGCTTTGCTCCCTGCAGTAGATCCCTTCTCCTTGCTGTGGAACAGAAGCATAGATCCAGGACAACTCAGGGGCTCCAAGAACAACTCCAAAGAACTAAAAAAGCTTTGGTACAAAGATCAGTTATCATGATATTGCTGAGGTACTGAACAAGCAAACTGCGAAGAGCAGGGCAGTGGGATTTTCCCTTTTCTAATGCCTTTTTTCCCCCCTCCTTCCTAGAAACACATCGTGAAAGAGAACAAACATAGCATTCTCACAGCTGAGGTGCCAGTCCTCAGCTCTGTTATTTAGAAATAATTCGGTTTCATTTTCATGAAATTTGATGGAAGGTTCTTGGAGCTTTGGACAAGAAGTATTTGGGAAAAAAGCATTTATTTTTCAGTTCACAGCAATTTCTTTTCCAAACACTCACTTCTGTTTTGCAGTTGTCCTGATGTCATGCTGAAGAAACAGGAACATTGATTGTAAAGAACAATTACCTTAGCTTTCCACAGCAAGGCAAATCTAATGCTGAGCGTAGGATTTTGTATCTGTACAAGAGTTCACTTACATTATACCGTATCTCCCTGCAATGCTGTACAGAGTGCTCAAAAACTTCCTTCTGGGTGGGTAGAGAAACTGAGTCATGCAAAATAATTGCTATTTAACTCTGTATTCAGCAAAGCATTTAATGAGATGCTTAAGCCATTCTGTTTCATAAAGCATTTAAGATGTCCTGTATGGGATAAGCCATCAAATTGTCAGTTGAAGGATGTATTTTCCAAAGCACTGAGCACTTGGGAAGCTCCAAGTGAAGTCAAGTGTGGCTTTTAAGACAAACAATCTTTTTATTTCCAGCCCTGTATTTCCACTGTTGTGAAGGGAACAGGTGAAAGCATGGTAAGCCTAGCAGGGTTTACCCAAAGTTTGAGGGCAGGGAAGAATACCACCAAGAGAGGTCCAAATTAAGCTGTTGAAAGTCTGCTATCCATGTAAGCACAAAGGGCTTTATGTGATCTGAATGGTGACATGAACCTAGAATCATAGGATGTCCTGAGTTGGAAGGGACCCACAAGGATCAAAGTACAACCCCTGCCCCTGCACAGGACAGTCTCAAAACAGGAAAGAAAAAAAAATGAAAAGCAAACCTCCTTTTTACCAGGCTTTAAACCTGGAAAGTTCACTCCAGTTCTTCCTTATCCTGTCAAGTCTAGCAGAGCCTAATTCAGAAGTTACATCTTTCAGCAATCTCATATTTTCTTAATAAACACCACAGGGTGATGGACCTGTATAGAGTAATAGTATTTTCTCCAAGATGACAACTCTGCAGCTAAGCACAGCCTATATCCTCTTCAAAATGTCAGGTGGGTAAAATATCCCCCAAATTATATTTGTCACTATCAAACAAGACAGTGTTTGCACACTTGGGAGTAAAGTGAAGGCAATTAACTTCTCATATACTTGAAAAGATGTTCCACTGCCACCTGATTACTTTATCTTCATTATTTTTAGCTGTAGAATTATGTAAATAGCAATTTAGAGAGCCCAGAGGATTCTGAAGATTCAGTTTAATGACTTGTAATTGTTTAATTGGACTGTAAACTGGCCCCTGCAGGGAGCTGAGCACAGGTACAAGTGTTACTTCACGTCCCTACCAAAATTTGCTAATTGCCAGCTTTTGTGTAAGCAACAGCTCCCCAGTCCTCCCAGCAGCACAGCAGTTCAGCACTGCTGAGGATTGAACCAAGTTCAGCTGGGGAATGGATTGCAGAGCCCATAGCTTCAGACAGGATCTGCAGGAATCCACAGGTCCAGAACGCAACCACAGCCTGCATTCCGTGAGCAGAGGGCAGCATGTGAGGGGAAAGCGCTGTCACTAGTGAGAAAGGGAGAGGTTTAGCTCAATTATGTCAAACTCTATGGTACAGAAACATCACACAGTTATTTAAGAAAGGAGCATGCTAAGCCAGTTTCTGGGAGATGTACCCAGTACTTTGGGGATGTGCTGTGCCAGATCCAATTCAAAAGAACTGGAGAGATTTCCTAGATGCTGGCCAAGAGCCCCCTAAAAGGGAAATCTTAAGGTTCCTCACAGAAGCAGCAAGAACCTCAAACCACAATCAAAACAGGGGCAGGGCTTGCCTCTGGGCTGAGGCGAGTTCAGAGGCAGCACTTGAGCTTGCCTCTGAGCACAAGAGAACAGCCCAAACCACCTTCTCTGCCCTCCCAGAGAGGAATGGGGCAAGGAGATAAATCTCTGCAAAAGGGCAGCAGATATCCAGAGAAAAAAAGGCAGAGAAGCTGAGATTATTCCTGCAGCAAGACTAACTGGCTTGACAAATGAAACATAATGGAAAGTGCCGACTCTGCTCCACTCTCAGTCTACCTCTCCCCTGGTCCTTCCACTGCCCTTCTTCCTCTCAACACAATAAAATGAAATTCATATTCTACTGTAAGCGCTTCCTTACAGTGCAGGCTGCAAGAGGCTTGAGGATTTCCCTAGGGGGAATGAGCTGACCAGAGATTGCTTCATCCTTTAATTCCAAAGGCCAGGGACTTTCATTTTCATTTTCCTTTTATCCAGGGCTTCTTATTATGTCCAGGTTGCTCCTCCACACCCTTTGCTGAGTGGCAAGCATGCGCTGGAAGGTGACAGACACACCACATGTGTGGCCAGTAGCTGAATGAAACATCTCAGAACTTGCTTTGCAAATGGAAAGATCTTGAGTTTCTGGATAAGGTTTGTGGTTTTTTTGAGCCATACAGCTAGCCATCTCATTGTCAAATGTGATTAAAAATATCGCTCAAAAGCATCAAAGGTAGCAAGAGGTCAGGTGGGGGGTTATCAATTCCCTGTACCCAGTTTTTATCAAGCAGAAAACAGCTGGTGGTTATGTTGCTGATGGTCTTCCTGGGACTTTATGACCCTCCCACTTTCCTCAGCTGGCTAGATAGGGCCAGGGAAGTATGTCATAGGGCTATAGGATTCAATCCTTGCATTTTCCTTTCCAAACTACCCCTCTTTGCAAAGTACACATTGTCCCAAAGTATGTAACGTTATCTGCAGATGCAGCCTGGCTGAGGCTCAGACCCTCCCAGCAGGAGGCTGCAGAACCCCATCCCAGCAGGGACCAGCTTCCTTCCCTGCTGTAGGAAGCAGTGTTATAATTTACACAAAAGGAAAACAACTGTAATTAACACCATCCAGTGTACCTATCCTTAAATCTGTTTGTTGGCCAGGCAGGCCAAGCCTGAGGATACTGTGTTTGGCTCAAAGACAACCGGGAAGTTTCCCTCTGTAAATTCCTGTGGGAGACTTCTGGCTCTGAGCTGAAGTGTTGGCAGAAGACCATCACCCCCTGCAATGCCATAAGATGTCACACATGAACAAGCCATCACCTTCCTCTGTCAGTCTTGACTGGCAGCATCTTCTCTTTTCAGGTGGGTTAATCATCAGTTAACCTCTAACTAGAGATTGGTCTTTTCCCTCCCTTTAATATATCAGAGACCTTTGTAATTTATTTCTTTGGAGAGTAATATTGTCAGGATTATTTTCAAGTGGCAAAACAGAGTATTAGAGACTCTGGACTGTCAGACAATACTCTGCTGAGATGCAAGTTCTGGGATAGAACTGCTTGAGAACCAGCACTGGAGACAGTGTTAATTTGAAAGGACAGTGCAGTCCAATCCTACAAAACAATTATGTACCACATATAAATGTATGCACATTTATATATATACACACACACAATGAAAGTGTAATTTTTTGGGAGTTACTGTATTTCTCTGTTGGCTTGAGTTAAGCAGAGGTCAGCATCATGTGCTGTCTCCAGAAGCTCACAGGCATGGCATAAGTATGCAGAGGGGAGCTCTTATTGAATGTTCTTTCCATAATTAATTCTCAAAAATTTTTTGTTGCCTGATCATCATGCAATTATTTGTAAAACAAAGAAGGGAGCTACAATCAAATTATGTTTCCATGAATTGACGATACATTGCATCTATTAGTTTATGCTTAAACAATAATTGAATATGTGAAGAACTAATATTGTGATGCTGAAAACATCTGCAGCCCAAAAACTGAAATCCTTTGTGTCTTAGTTCAGAGAAACTTGGACTTCCTCTATATGTGGCAAGTGTTTTTTAAATTCCTTTTGGTTCCCCCTTTAAACATGTTGTAATTATAAACATATTGGCTTGTTGTGTGTTTTAAGTAAATGACAATTTAGGGAAGTCCAGAAGATTTTGCTCCAGATTTTCAGGCCTTGAAATATTTCAGTCAGAATATTGGAAAGCTGAGGAAAACCCTGAGCTTTTTTCAGCCTTCACTAACACACTCCAGCCTAATGCTCAGTGTAACTGCGGAGACTTTAAGCAGCAAGGGCAAAGGAAGGACACCATCCAGTAAATATGTAGAAATGTGTTCTGCCTTCCAGCTCTGTTCTCTCCATGGCTCTGGACCTGTTAGATACAGCTGAAGAGCCAAACTTAGCTGGAGCCCACCTGGCTCAGCCTGGATTAATGCCACAAACAAACCAGGAACATTTTCCCTCCAGATTCCTTTCACAACGGTGAAAACATTGTGCAAATAAAGAGACCAAAAGTGAAGCTGTTCGGTGGCCAAGCTCACTCCATTTGCTTTCAGCTCTCAATTACGAGCATCACATCCAAGGGCTAAGCAGCAGGGAAAACAAAAGCAGCCAGCCAAACCCTGCCACCAATTTTCAGAGTATAAATCCTAAATGACTCAATAGATTTATACCAGTATAACTCCTTTGTGAATGATCAAAATAGGAATAAAAGGCTGACATCTTCCATCCATTTCATCACTAAATCAGAAACAACTCGGGTGCTCATCAAAGTGATGGTCCACATTAACACAGCAGAGGATCTGCTCCACTTTCAGAGTCCCAAGCTCTGTGATCCCCAAAGTCCCCACTGACGGTGCTGAGCTGAGCCTGCCAGGGTCACTGGCAAGACTCACAGAGAAGCTATTTAAATGAAATTATTCTGGTTTCACTAAGTGGAGGAGGAGGAAATGGACAGACTGCAGGGTGCCCTACCTCACCTGTGCAAGCCTTTCAGTTTTTAGCACCATTTCCTGATCTGTTATTGAGCTCCTGACCCAGCAGAAGCTGCAGTACAGTGGGAAAGCACTGCCCTCAGAGCATTAGCATTAAATACTACAGAGACTACAATCACCAAGATCCTCACTCATCAGCAATGGTGTGTAACTGATAATTCCTCAAAGTTTTGTGGCTGCACATTTGCTCTGATTTCTTATAATATGCCAGCACAGCTGCATTTCAGAGAGCAATAAGCTGAGAAGTAATGAGGGTTATTCCATTTTTCCATCTCAGATCAAATCCTTGATCATTTTAGCTTAGGACAAAACTGGCTCACTCATGCAGACTCCTGATATTTTTGGTCAAACACCCATGATGCACCATCTTGCAGTGTTTACACAGAAGCAGGCCTGCATGGCAAGGCAGTTCCCTGAAGCATAAGATTTGATTAACCTCGTTAGCTTGCCTTGCAGAGCTGCAAATTTTGTTAGGCATCATGAAATTATCCAGCCCTATTTAAAACCCAACTGGAGTATTTGGCCTGCTGACCTCCCCCAGCAACAAATTCCACAAGTAAAATTAACCACAGCTTTCACAGCCCAGAGTGGCTCAGTCCCTGATCCCAGCCAGGAGCATCTCTTTGAGCTTCACCTATGGGAGCACAGGGTTTCTTCTGCCACTTTACCTTTCCCCTCTGAGTCTCCAGACAGTCTCCCTTTCAGTCCTTAAAAGCTAAGTCAGTCCAGACTATCATTAAAGTTAAAGACAATAAGCAGCACCATTAAAATGATCACAAACTGCACGTGCTTGAAAGCTAAAGACAAGAATTAAAAGCCCTATTCTCTCTGAACCCTCTCTCAAGGGTTATCCAGCATTATTGGGGCTGATGTAAAAGATTTTATCTCCACTGACATACAGGGAAATACAAATAAGACCAGGCACCCTGGTAATACAAGCAGTCATATGTGTATTGACTTAACTGGTCTGTAATAATGAATTCACTACTGACAAAGTTCAGTTTTACTCTAGGTGGAGACCCAAGCAGGTTCTTCACAAGGCAGAGCAGTGGGCCTTGCCTGACAGCTGGAGAATTTCTAACCTAAAGAACGTGCCTAGAAGTCATAGGAAATTCACAGCTGGGCTTGATCTTAAGGGTCTTTTCCAACCTAAATGATTGTACACAAACAGTGATAGAGCATTGCAAGCGCTAAAAACACTCACAGCTGGACACTTCCACATAACTTGGAGCCAGTCACTCCCCATCTCACTGATTTTCACTCCACAACTTCCCCACCGATTTCCCCTGGATGCTCCTTTGGGCTCTTTCAGAGCTGCCTGTTGCCTTCCCTGACTCACAACAACAATAAGCATTCAAAGCCCTTCTGCTGGAGGAACACACAGTGTCAATTACAGCAACAGCATCCTTCTTAATCAAGGTTAATTTCAGTGGGTAATATTTTTCTCTGTTGGAATATTGTCAGGTGTTTTTAGATCTCCAATTTTATATAAATTTAGCCTCTGAATTCTCAAGGAGAGAGTTGCTACGGTAACCAGAGCCAGCCATATTGCTGTATGTTCTCCCCATGGAGCTTCATTAGGGCCAATCAGTCATTTCCAGGGTAATAGAATATGTTGCTTTCAGAGATAAGGATACAGCTTTTTATAGTGTCGGAGTATTTTTATTAAGCATGTTAACCCCTTGCCCTCTTAAGAATCAGGCATTGGCCCTTTCCTTAGAACTGTAATACCCAAGAAATGAGATTCAGGGAGACTAATTGCTGACAGTGGAGCACCTACGGCCAGATCAGAGGAAGTCAGCATGCCTGGAGTATGTTGCCTTGTGATAAGAAAGCCAGGGGTGGCTGGGGATTGTTTTCTGCTGGCAGGGAGCCAGATCAGCTTTATATCCCTGTAGCCAGGCACAAAGCCTGCTTCTGAAATAGATCTGACCTGCATGAACCAAGGGGTTTGGTATATATATTTCTTGTTCCAGTCTAGACATATGGACTACCTGCTATGTTTGGTCTCATGTGAGCATCATCATCTTTCAGATCTAAGAGCTACTTTACACCTGTTCATAGAATTTATTAGCTGCTACTTTGGAAGACTGCTTAGAAAAAAAAACACTGGTATCAGATCAGTTCCTAGAGATGAGACTTAGATCTGCTTCCCCAGAACCTAGAAACCTCCCGAATTTCAGCTAAATGAAAACATCACAGCCAAGACTTGCACCTTCTTTAGTTAAAAAGACTCTGCCTGTCTTTCTAGTTTTCCCTGCATCACTCATTAACTATTAAGACCAGCTTCAGAACACACATTCTCATTTCATATGCACACTGGCTTCAAAAATTAATTTTCTCCAAAACTTTCCAGTCAGTACTAAGGAAACCCCACTGTACCAGAATAGCTGGTATTTGTGTGAGTCACACTTGCTGATCCATCTCCTCAGCCTGCACCTTCAGCATGGAGCTGCTCCAAGGTTATTTCTTCAACTCTAAGCAACAACACATTTATCCCAGTGTCTCTTGTTTATCAATAGTATCAAGAACACCTGAGCTGAACATGACTTGACCTCACTTTTGCAGAAAAATTTTGAAAAAAATAGTACTAAGAAAGAAAACACATTTGCTGCTGAAGTGGTGAAAAAACAACTTACTAGCAGCTTTGTGCATCTCAGTGTTCATCCAGTAGGGCTCCTCCAGAGTCCTGCCTGCAGACCAAGAGCTGCAGTCATAAAACACCAGGAACCCTAAGGAAAAACCTTTCCCTCCTTCCTCCTCCATTAATCTCTTTGGAGGTTCCTCCTGGTGCAGAAAGATACAGTTACACCTCATCGCTCCGGCTCTCCTGAACATCGTGTCCATCTTATTGAATAATGGATATAACACTGCAGTCAGGAAGGACAGCATCTGCCAGCTGATACCATGTTTATTGTTTTCCCTTGAAAGAGTCCATTATTGTAGTCCTGTAGCAGGTTCACTTACAGACAAACAGAAGTTTTACTTAAAAGAGGCAGGATCTTTTGTGCTGGAAAATTAGAGACAGCTGGGCACTGGCATATTTTTGTCATCTCATGATTTTTTCTTGCTGTTAGATATTCACTAATAGGATAATGTGGAATTTGAATAAATTAATGAGTTAATGGCAATAATTTTAAAAAGATGCCTGAAAAAACCAGCATTTGCAGCACAGAGGTATTTAAAAATCATTTCAGTAAAAACTCCACTTGTCTCAACATGAATTCACAGTTGATACAAGCACATAGAAATGAATGAAATTCAGAGCAATCACCACACTTACACCTGGTTTGAATTTGTTTCTTTGAAATAGAAGTGTAGGGCATGAACATACATTTGAATACAAGAAGAGCAGCAGTGATGGATGACATCCAGACAAAAAAAGCAAAATGGGCAAGGTGTTTTATTTTGGTAATTCTTTCCTTTTTTTTTTTTCATTCTTCCTTTTGACAATGTCTCACTTTCCTCCTAAAAATGGAACCTGCCCCTGTAACAGACTACAAAGAGCCTGCAAGACTGAACCTAAAACATCACTCCAAGGGTCTTAGAAGTCCATTCACCTGTGCATAGTTGTCACTGCAACGGAGGACAGGAGCTGTGCGTCCATTTGCAAGAGGAGGATTAGCTCCTCACTGCTCTTCTGACTTCCCTTGAGGTCAGTCCTGCAGCCTGCACGGGATGTGCAGTAAAGGAGGGTGAAGATGAGCACCCTTCACACGGCTGCTGCATCCCACCACAAGGTGTGGATGCAAGTTCAGTGCCATCCCTCTTTCAGCTTTCCAGAGGAGAAAGCCACGAGCAAAGAAAAGCTGAGGCATCTTCCTCATCAATATTACCCGTACTAATGAGAGTGTTTAGCTTGCAAAGCTTGACTGCAGCTGTAGTAACAGAGCTCAACTCACACAGAAACAACCCAGCAAGCTGCAGGGAAGGTGCTCCCAGCCCAGTCTCCAAGGGAATACCTCTCCATTAGTAATCATTAAGTACCGAAGGGGGAAATTAGAAACAGAACCCATTCTGCTTTAGTCATCTATGCTCAACTCCCTGATACAATGGTTACCCAGGTTCTCTTCAGCTTCTTTTCATCAGTACTCCCCTAATCTCCAGACAGGCATGGAAATCCCAGGCAGGCTGCAGCTGCTTGTGGGGAGCAGTTTTGTGAAGCCTCGGCTCTCCAGGACTGTCCCCTTCAATAGCAGGTGATGGCTTTTCTGCTTTGCAAATCTAAACACCTTCCTAGCAAAGGAAAAAATAAAGCAGCAAGAAGGTAAATTAACCCCCTGCAGGAAAAAATCTGTGTTCCTGGGCCTGAACATCTGCCTTGGATGCTTTGTGAAGCAGCCAAGTACTCCTATGAGCATAATCAGCCTCAGAAGCTTTGTAGGGTGAAGCTGCTTGACTTGAACCCTCCATGAAGCCCTCAAAGCTCACATTTGAACCCTTTTTGAACTTGTTACTTCACATCTTGCTTCCCAATCACCAGCACTTCCCATTTGACTTTTACTGAGGGCTCAATTCAGCGCCCACCTGACTCCATTTCCCCTCCAGGACCATTGCCTCCCACCTGAGGCACCCTTAGACATCCCACCCCACATCTTGGCCACCTGTTAAAGCCCCTTTGAAACAAGGATTCCAGGTACCTGAAGCTCCCTTCCCTGCAAAACCACCTCACCTTCAGGCTGCTTGCTGCTAAACTGCACTTTGCAGATTTTCCCATCAGCTATAATAACTGTTCCTCATAAGAAGAGAATCCAGGATAAATATAAACTAAAAAGTAGCACTTCAATACAAAATGCAGCACCCCCCTCCTCTCATTTCTACTCAACCAATCCATCATCAAAACCCTTGGGACAATAGGATATTCTTTGCAGCTTGATGCTGTGGGACAGGTAGCAGAGCCCACAGTAATGATGTGATTGACATCAGTTATCGTGGAGAGAATACCCATTAAAGGGGTTTTTTCAACCCTCTGGTTCAGCACAAAAACAAGTCATCGCTAATTGCAGTTATGCCTGTACCAGCTAGGAGAAGTGTACAAAATCTCACTGCTTTGCCATGTGAAGATGATTTATCTCTTGAGGCCTGACAAGTAACATAACAAAGATAATAGTCAAATACAGATAGAAGAGAAGACAGAAGTGTTTTGAGGAAGTTTAATTCATTGGAGACAAAGAAGGGAAAGTAAAATACTCTATTATGCTTCCTCTTTTCCAGATGTGGAAGTAAAAAACCATCCCACTTTCTGGAGTTCTGCATATCACAAACACAGCTTCTTAGGCACTGTTACTCAGCTGGAGGTTAAGAACAACTCAACAACTGCTTAGGATTTTGAGCATCCTTCATTCCTGCTGGAGTTAACATTATGCTGATAAGCACTAAGAAAGTTCGAAAGCTTATGCAAAACTTGCCCAAATAAACCATCTAAACTCCTTTGATCTGCAAGCCACAGCAGGAAAATCACAGCGAAATCATTTTGCTTAGATTCCAGCACTTGTGCTTCTGGCTGGAATTAGAAAAATGCATATAAACAGAGCTTTTTCTAACCTCGAAATACGATACTCGTCAGAAAAACTGCCACCTTAGGCCACCCTCTTGCGGCCAGGGAAAACTTTGCAGCTTTATCCTGCTTTTCCCTCTCCATCACTCTGCTGCTCCCACTGCCCCAGCACGGGGGGTTACTGAACCCATGCTTTGAGCTCCTCCATGGGTTCCACCCCGCTGCAAGATGAGGCTCCCGAGGAGATGCATCAATTCCAGCACGGAATTGTATATTAATAATGCCCGTGCTTAGGACATCAGATTCCCTGGGGGAACGTGAGTGGTAAATGTTGGGAGCAAGGGCAATCCGTGCTTCCCTCCAAGCACATCACTGCACCCCGATCCAAGCCTCACCACACCTCCCCTGTTAGCTCCAGAGAAGCCAACCTGCTCCTTCCTTGGCTGGTGCTTGCTTGTGAGCAAGCTGCTCCAGCTCAGGATATTCCATGCCTCTCAGCACACGTTCCACCCTGCAGCAGGGCATCAGGCTGCGTGAGGCAGAGCTGTTCCCCTAAAGTCTCTTCAGCATTGCAGGGCGTGCAGCCCCTGAGCCAGTCGGTTCAGTGAGCTGATCTGACAGGAGGAGGAAGAAAAAAAATGAGAGAACTCTTCCAGGAGATCAGTTTCTTGATCTAATTTGCCCTGAGTTGATGAAAGAGAAGCAGGGGGAGGGTGATGCTGAGAGCTGGTAGGGAAAGGTGACGGCTGCACTGTCCTGTAACAGGGTCCTGGTCAGATGCAGCATCAATTCACATCCCAGACCTCTGCCAATGTCTGTTTGCAGGTCTGGATAGCATACCCAATGCATCCCCACACTGTCACCACATCATAAACATTTGCCTTTAGCTAAAGCAAATTCGAATTTAGGATAAACAGCCCTTATTTTTATTTAAACCTGTTTATGTACTTTTTTAGAGCAATAGCAACACTTCAATCCTCTGCACAAGATACTTATTAATAGCAACAAAATCAAGTAAACAAAGCAGGAGAAAGAACCCGGGTATTTTATTGCATCTAGTCCTCCTTTTGCATCATTCATGTTTATACAGGCCAGGGACTGATTTTCTTGGTCTGCCAAGCATGGCTGATAGATAGACTGCAAACACAGAACAGACCCCTGCTCACAGCCAGGTTTCTCTGTGTCTCACTAGAGTGCTTTTGTTTTATCTCTCTCCACACCTTTGCAGTAAGACAAAAGATTACAGCTCAGATGAGTGGGCAATTGTTAAAGGAAGGAGAACAAAATAAGCAGTCAGGCCAGTCTGAGAAAAGGATGCAGGCAGAGCTCAGGCACAGAGACATCTCTACTGGATTTAGGCACTAAGGACCAGGTAAAGCATTTAGGCACTAGCAGCCACTGGAACAGGGAATTAACACCCAACTCCCTTTGAAAAATATTAAGCCTCTGCTGAAATAAGGGGGGAGAGAAAGGAAGAATTTTCTGCTGATGGTAAAGAGGTGATGTTGCATGATTCAAGGCAGTAGCTTTTTGCTCTCTACTTCTCTTTGCACCTGAGGGGACCTCTGGACCATGGCCCTGCAAGTGGTCAGAACCGCATAAGAGCCACCCCAGTCAGAAATGGTACATCAGTGTGGTGCATGAAGCTGGGACCTGCTCTAGTCCATCCAGCTGCAAGGTCTGAACTTGTATTTAAGTTCATGCTGCCTTTTTCTCAGTCTGCAACTGCTCACCAAGCTAAGATGGGGGTTTTTTAAGCCTTAAAATAATGGGGTTTTTTTCCCCCCCAGAAGCAGTAATCCTACCTTCTTTTCACCGTTTACTGCACATCCTTATGTGCTCAAGGCACACACGGCTTTTAAATACTTATTCTTTAGGAATCTTAGTAGCAAAAAGCAAAACCCTCTTCAGAGATGTGTAACACAAGATGGTCTCAGTCGTGTTTTGCTGTGTTTGATTTAAGCTGCTTCCTGGACAACACAAAGTGAGCTGCAGAGATGGACAGATCTGTTTGTAAAGGACTTGGACAATTGCTCACATAAAATCGTTGTCAATACTCTCTATTGTCACACCCACCTTGCATGCACAAATAAACCCTTTCTGGCTGGCCCATCTTTCCCTTTGCTATTATATCTGGTGTAAGGATAGAGCAACACATGCCTTGAAAGAGCCTGCTGCAACAAATTTACACTGCCAAGACCCAATTCTCTGGGAAAAGGAGAGAAAAAAAGCTAAGCAAGAATAATATCTGATGCTTTACACCTCCTCAGGGCCCACTCAAGACCCCCCGACGCCAGTGGAAACTGCACACATGGAGCAGAACTCTTGGCTCTGGTTTCAGGACACCAACCACACCAAGTGATAGCTCTGAGGGCAGCATGTCCTCAGAGGAACAGGTGCAGGATTTTCCTGGTCCAGGGGCAGCAGGGCCATTTTACAGCAGGCTAACAGGCTGCTCTGCAGAACAGAAGTAAACCTGTGTTACACCACTCTTCCTCTAGACTTCATCACTCAGGATGGAAAATGGGGTCACTTTTCCTGATGTGAAGCACAGCTGATTGTTCTGGCACTGTTAAGTGTCAACTCCAGATGTAGGGCAAGCAAAGCATAGGATCTGCTCTCTGCTCTGTGAGGATCAGCCTCTCTGAGGGCTGAAGACTCAATCTTAGGGAGCAAGCAAATCTCCAAGGACGTAATAGGAAGCAACTGCCCAGCAGAGAAGTTGGTCAAGCCTAGATTTAGCATAGAAATGTATTTCCTATCTCCTCGGTCTCAAGTGCCCAGAAAGCAACCAGCCAGCTTATCTGTTACCAACCAGCCCCAAGAGAATCCTGCCTTCCTGTCTCTGTCCTCAGGGAACTGCAGCTTCTTAAGAGGAAAGAAATATTGATGCTCAAGAGCTACAGCATAAAAATAACATGGGCAAAGGTCTCTGCTTTTCCCTCAAATTAGGTGCTTCCAATTACACTGGTTTATCCCTTTTGCCGAGTCTCACATTCTCATTTTTCTTAATTATTCCTGACAAGTCAAAAGAGCTATGAGGGCTTCCATAAAGAAATCTAAAAGAGCTTTCTCACACTGAAGAAAACAGGTTAAGTTCAGCAGGCCTGCATGCTTTGGTGCTAGGAAGGCAGGGAGGCCAAAAGGGAGTGGAAAGAGGCATTTCTGCATTGCCTTGTAGCACCAGGAACACACTATGGACACAAGACCTGATTCCAGATCTTTAGAGCATTATGGTACATGGGAAGATAGTAAAAACACGGCCCTGGTACCAGGTCATGGCTCATTCCTACTCACAGGAAGGACAAGAAGGCAGTGACAGTTAAGATGGCTTCACCAAACATCTGCCCTGACAGCATGGCAGCCCAGAGTGGCACAGAAATCCCCTTCCCAATCCCTGGCTCTCCAGTCTAAAAATATCTGTTCTCTCGAGGTGCTTGGGTCTAATTTAACAGGGGCAAGCTGCACCCAGCAGCACTGGGGGGACTGAGCACACCACTCTATCTGTCCTGGGCTTGTTAACACAGGCAGGCAGCACACACAAATCAATAGCCAGGGTCTGAAGTTTCACAGCAGGTCATCATTTGATCTGGTAATAAATCTTCTATGGTTTATTACTGAGGACAACAGAAGAAGAGGGAAAATGTAGTTTTCACCCTACCCGTGACCAATGGGTTACAGGAACGGAATGTCCAGAGTGAGGGACTGAGTTATTTCATTAGGGCACACATTAAACACTGATTTTGTTCTCTGCAGGAGGGATGCTTTCCAATAAAAACGTCAAAACACAGCAAAATGAGCTCAAGAAATAAAACAGCCTGGAAATAGGGAAAAGGATCCTAAACAGGCACTGTTAAAACACTCTTTGGGATTGGCACCAAAAAGTACCAATCCCTGTCCCTCTTTCCTGTCCCCTTTGAGTTGTGGGGAGAAGAAGTGAGATGTCCAACCTTCTAACCCTGCAGCTTCAATGGAAGCCAGGGGGTTTTAGCCACCCCATTTTCCATGCTGTTCCTACAGCACCTTTATTTGCATTAAATTGGAGCCACAGCTGTGCAGCTTTTCCCCTTTGGTACCTCAGGGGGTTTCAGTTTAAGGTTTAAGTCACCAACATGTCAGCACCCCTCACAGCAACAGCCTACCTGGCACAGTGTATCCAGCCCCCAGAGCAGCCCAGGGCTGAGCACAGGATTCTAACCCCACTGAAGCCCTTAACACCATGAGGTTCTCACTGCTGGTGCAGCTGAGGGCTGACAGCAGTCAGGTACAATTTACACCTCAGCACATTCACCAAAACCCCCTCACATCTCATTCCAGCCCCTGTTCATCCCCTTCCTACAGACTCTCACTCAGGAGCACACACAAATCCCATAAGGCAGGGCCCTCCAGCAGCACCAGTGCTCACACAGTAACCGCACATGAACACGCAGCCTCACGGTGACTGCTGCTGTCCCCAAATCAGCCCAGGACAGGCACCACCCTGAGCTGAGAATAATCCCTCTTTTGCCCTTTCCTCAGTGCAGACTGAGGCACAGAGCCAGATAAGGAGCAAGTATTTCCCCCACTGATACCAAGAGGAAGAAAAGTACCAAGACAGCATCACTTGTTGGAAAAGCTTCCTAAAATAAACAGGAGCTACTCACCAAAGGTGTAGCACTGCAGTCCTCTGCTCTCCCTGGCACCTTCCTCTCTGCTAATGCTCTACGGATCACAGCTCTCAGGTGATCCCTTAAAAGCGCTGTGGTGTGAGCTGGTTTCCTCCCTCTTTAATTGAAGAAGGCTGGGGCAGCACCTGAGACCAGCCTGGAGCTGCTTCACAGGGCAGATGGCTTCACTGGTCCTAACGAAGCTAATCAGGAGTGTGTGTTTTCCAGAGGGGGTGTGCATGATATCCCTGAGAATGGCAGAAGTTATTTTCTTTTATATAATCTCCTCCCACCCCCAAAAAAAAGAAAAAAAAAATCTGGACATGATTCTTTTTTCTTGTTTTTCAGCTACAAAATGCCTTATGGAAATCAGTGAGCTGGAGGTAAAGAATTGAAATTTCTGTTTGCCCAATACCTGTCCAGAGCACATGGAAATCCCAGACATGTTGCTACCACAGCAAATCCCACGGACCCACTAAAGTGCACAAGCTAGATCTTACATGATTTTGAGAAATCTTGGGCACCATGGGAGAAATTTTGATCCAGTAACACCTGAATCAGATGATTTCAATGTTTTGTCTTACACTTCTCTTAGAAATGGCCACAGCAAATAAAAATATGATAAAGAAATTGTCTTCCTTAAGTGTTTGCTCTGAGTTTAATGGAACTGCCCTCATTTGGAAGGTTTCCTGACTATAAAAATATTTGCTAAGCCCTAACTCAGGGTCTATGGCTATTGCAAGCTGCTCACTGCCAGAAAAACATCCATCCCATTAGTGAATAACCCAGAACCCTCATCGAATCAGTTTTCATCTCCTCGTGTGGATGCAGTGAGATTTGTTGGAAACTGGCACCACGCATATGAGAACACAGATGTCCCAATATTCCTCCCAACAGGTGGGGAGCAATTGCTCAGAATGCTGAAGACCTAGACATTATAATAGTATGAAATTAAGGAAATATTTTTAATAACTAAAGGTAGAGGATTTCTCTCAAAGGAACTCTGAAATCCACACCCAGCTTGTATGCTAGGGACGGTGAGAGAAAATGTGTTAAATTAAACTTTACAAGTTTTATTGTCTCTGAAAAAGGGTTTGTTGGACAAATCTGTGTGTGTGCATAAAGGTCCATTCCTTATTTAGTCCTTTAGGCAGCTTTTAGTGGGACACACTTTACAACCTTGTTTGGATAAGAAAGAATATTGTGACCAGACAGCTGGGCAAAAACTTTGCTTGGGAAAACCCCAGCTGGCATTTCCTGCCTCCTCATTGCCGATAAGCAGGAAGTTTTCACAGGCTGGTTCACCATCCCCAAAGCTGCCTCCAGCCTTGCACTGCTCATGCAGAGCTGCAGAGGAGCTGCAGACCCACGTGCACTAGAGGGTTAACCAGAAGCCAGGCTGTAAAAGCAATTCCAGCCCTCACTAATCCCATCCACTGAGCTGTGAGTCTGTTCCCAAGGTTTCCCGACACAGCTCATTGCTACATGTGCCTCTATATTATAGCAGAGCACTTTATCTTTTGGCTGAATTTTTGTAGGGCTGTTGAATATAGTGGTGCTTCAAGCTGCTCTGTCCAGATAAAGGACTGGGGCTGGGCTTATTGGAAATGCAGGATTTGTGTCCCCAGTCAGAGCGTTTTTCCTTCTGGCATGTGCTCAAAGTGCCCATAACCTTCGGAGAGAGCAAAAAAAAGTTTCCAGAGTAGGATGCCCTAGATTTTATCACCACAGCTTGATCGATGTGGTGGCCTCTCTGCTGCTGACAGCAATACAGTCTCAGATATTTAGACCTGGTCCTTCCTGTCAGGAAAATTAATCCACCAACACCAGAGGTTTATGTCCAAAAAGGAGACAGAGGAGTCCCATTACTTTATTCAAATAAAGGGAGAGGCCATGGGGCATTCCCCTGGGGTCTCCCAAATTTTTGGAGGACACAGCCTCCTTTTTATCCTAATTTCTTGAGNTTCCTCTTCTCTTTCCCCATTGGCTGAGGTACTTGAGAGATACAGACTTCCCAGAATGCCTAATTCTTAAGATTCCCTTCTAATGTATACCCCCCCTAGCCTTTTTTTAATTCCTATGGAATTTATGGTTTTCCTCATTGTTTCTTTCATCTTTTGATATTCAATTTCATTTATTTGCAGACCTACAGTTTACGGATAAAGACAAATCTCTCTTTCCGTTCATCAATCAGTGGATCCCTTCCCATTGTTTCTTTTATCTCTTAGTGCTAGTTTTTATCTACCCGCAGGCCCACAGCTTATTTGTAAAGACAAGTCCCTCATTCCTTTCATTTCTCTTCAGGATTCTCTCCCCCTGGACTTCTCTGGCTCACAGTTCTCTTGGAATCTTCCTGACTCATGTGCCTTCTGGACATCTCCTCTGCTTGTCACGCACGGGAGCCGCCTCGGGGTAGATGTCCTCTGGTCACCTTGTACTGGTGCAACTGGAATCAGCATGCCGAGGATGCTGATGGCCAGACTGATCTGTAACTGGGAAATACTGAAGGACCCAGGAGAGTGGTGTGAGGGGGGAACAAGCAAAGGCCAATGACTGTCTCTCACCCAGCTGATCTGGGTACTGAGGACTCAGATTGATTCAGGAAGCTCCCAAAACACTTTTTCCATCTCTTCTTCCCATACCCCTGATTGCATCTTAGTCATGGCTGTAAATGCTGGCTTTCTTTCCTCCCCAAATATTCCATTTACTCTAACAAGACATGGATTGCACTTAATTGTTTATCTAAACTGAGGCTGTAAACTGTTTAAATGATTCATCCACTAATATTCAAGGTGGATGCTGCTTTCACACGTTGCACTCCGCGGAAAAACAAGAGACGCACATGTTATTTTAATAGATCAATAATTACTGCTCATAAAATGTTATGAAGATAGGGCACACCACTATTTATTAGGTAGTTATTTTAGGTGTTTCGCTTAATTTGGTGACAAACGCTGCAATTTATCTGTGAAAGGAAGGTGCTTCTCCCCGGACCATTGTGAGTTTGTTTCTGGTACCTACACAGGGAGTGATGCACTGGAGCATCGTTAGGAGAGGCAGGATGCCAGCCCTCAGCAGTGATATGCAGACCAGCATTTTGCCAAGCCAGCCTGCAAATAACTTTGTTCAGACCCAGTAGTTTCTGGAGGGGGGAAAAAAAAAAGGAAAAAAAAAAAAGAAAAGGGAAAACCAACCCTGATTGCTTGCTCAGGCACAGGGAAGGGCAGCAGAACACAAACTGTCTCTCTTGGCAGAGCATCTTGTTTCAGCCCCTCTCACCCTTCCCGTGCTCACTCCACACATTCGGCAACGGGACCCCTCCGTGTCCTGAACAAGGATCAATTCATCATGTGAAATAGGAAGGCGTCAAGCCCACTCCCAGGAGTAATTGCTGGGAACATGGGGATTGAATGACTAAAGCCCCATTTAAGTGACAGGAATTCTGCCTTTCATTTCAGTGTGGCCAGGATTTACTTGCAAGAAAAGAGGGGAAAGTTCCTAAGATTTCATTCAGTTTGGATAAGTACCAACAGTTTGTTTGGTTATCCCAGAGCCTTTTATCTGCAGTAAATACAAAAAGAAAAGGCCTTTGAGAAGACAAATTGAGAGGGTGTTAAATAAGTTGTTACCCTTTCCTTGTTCTGAGTGCAAGCAGCCAGTTTTCATGGATAGAGGCTCTAAAAGGCTGCCTACATACGATCAAGAAGTAAATTGTGTTTAAGACTTTAATGATGGAAATTTAACTTGCTGCTTCTGGCTTACCCTGGCCAAGCCAGTGGATCGATGCACGAGGGTCATGCATTATTTTAGCTGAAGTACTGTTGACAAATGATGATGAGTTTGCAGAAAATTATTCAAGAGACATAAGAGCTACAGGCAAGGAGTGTTTTTCCTTTATCAGAACTTGCCAAAATGTGATTCCGAGTAGCCATTGCTTCAGTGAAACTTTGTCTCCTGCCTTCTCACCTCCAAAAGTCTCCAGTTTTTGCCCAAAATGGAACTCTCGTGATGCAGACAGTGGTCTGGTTTCAGTGTAATTCTTCCCTGCTCTGGTGCCAGAGAGGTTTGGAGACTGAATCAATATTTGCAACAATTACAAAGGAACTTTACCTTCAAGCCTTCTGAGTTCAGCTGGCTTTTAAATTTGTCAGAAATAATTCTCTCCTTGCAGATTTTAGCAGTAGACCTGAACATAGTCATGCTGAATAGGCAGATGGTCCAATACCATCCAAAACAGTGCAAAGGTGACTCTGGGTTTGCATGATGCCACTTTAAAAAAGAAGTAAAGGACTTTTGAGAAGCTGAAACACATCTACACAATATTATTTCAGTCAGGTGCTCTGAGCAACAAATATTTTCATGCAGCTAATTTCTTCTCCTTAAAAAATGTCCTATGGGAAAAAATACCACATGGTTGATTGTTCATGAACATTTAAAGAGCTTCTTATCTGGCAATTATTTCTCCTCCTGACAGGATATCAATCCAGCCATTCTAAAGCCAGTTCCTGTGCTTTAGTTTAGTTACTACCACAGTTACTGCTACAGCAGTAAAATTTATTGATCAGACATTCTTGCTTTACAAGGTAGAAATGGAGGGCTGTGACTGCTCATTCCCCCACAGCATGCAGTAACTGTCTTTGGAGGTGAAGAGCTTTGAACATTTATGGAGCTGTAGACTGTATTTTCCTAACTGGGTGTTAGGAATGACAACCAAAAAAAGAGTCATTGAGCAAGCAGGAAAGGAAAAATAACATTTGGGCTCTCAGTAACCCCTGTTCACTTGTGGCTGTAGATACCATTGTCTGCTCCCGACTAGCGTAGAACTGGCAGTGAGCTCCACAGGATTTTCCCTTTCCCTCCCTGCCTCAGCTCATTGTCTCCCTGGAAAGTGCTGCACGAGCCCTGCGAGGCAGATGGAAAACCCCACTGGCGTGCAGTCACACAGCTGCGGAGCGGAGCCATTGGGGTGAAGGCCTGTTCTGCTCCCAAGGCCAGGGGACTGCTTTCCAGCCTGACCCACTGTGGCAGGACATATCCTCCTCCTCTCTACCACTGATAGTTGGTGCAGATATGGAGAAGATAACCCAGCAAGGGGTCTTCTCTTGAGCCAAAAAGGCTCAAGCACCAGCTAAGAATCAACACCTTAGTCTGGAGAGCAGATGTGGAAAGAGATAACAGAGATATTCTTGACTGAGAGACACTGTTTTACAAACTATAAAAGATACACGAGTTTTCACGGAGGCAGAAGCCTTCTACACACACACCCTGAGAGTGTGGGGGGCTTCTCCCCGGAGTCTGGACGCAGATTCCGTGGTTACTTTCCTGGGAATTGAGGGAAAGGATCTCGATGTGTGCCCCACCAACAATTGGATGGTAAGATACATTGGATCCTAAGTTATATTATTTCTTCGCTAGCTGTAAAATTAACGGTACCTTTAACCTTGTGCTGTATATACCTACCAGTAGTTTCTTTTTATTCTTAATCCTGTGTAGTATATAGTTTGTTTTAAGTCTTATGTCTGTTGGTTTTGTGTTTATTGTATAAATAATTCATTCTATAATAGACCGAATCAGCTATTATTAAAGAACTTGTGAGCGAAAGTGGGTCTTGAGGTGCTGGCCACCCCACTGAAGCTACTGCCTGCTGCCAGCGGCCTGGGCAAAAGGCAGAGACTTAGCTAAACACCCACATCCATTCGCAACAGCCACAGCAGCAGCACCATCCCCAGCTCTGCTGCCGTGCTCCAGCTGCCAGCACCGAGAGCGGGAGGCAGCGAGGGGCACTGCGGGTGTGCGGGGCGCCAGCGCTGGCTTCGGCAGCTGTCGTCTCATTAGTTCCCCATTAACTATCAGGGACAACATGTGATGCATTCCTGTACCCCTCTAGCATTTTAATACCCCAAAGGTATTAAAATGCCCAGTGCCATCTGACTGGGAATGTGAAAGGCACTGGTGGAAAGACAGGACACATTAAGCAACTCAGAAACCGAGGGGCCAGCTGGTATCTTAAGAGGGTGTCATTTGTAAGGCACAAATGGGTCTAAGTGAGCACAAGGGAGGCTCTGACCCTGAGCACTGAAGCACGTACTTCTCTTTAAGCAGTTAGTAATTCCACTAAATTCATTGGCAACAATATTTTTGACCAACTCTTTTCTGTGTCTAATGTTCCCTGGAGAAAAAATAGAAGTGATAATATCAGCTTGCCAGTTGTTGAGGCTTACAGGCTAAATGTGTGCGGAGTGCTTTGAGATAGGAACCTAGGAAACAGGCCCAAAGGGGACTCCGAGGGTACTGAATCTCATGGGCACATCCACCACTTAATATCTTTGATAAATTTAGCAAGCTCCATCCTGAAATCTGTTAAATTTCTCACCTAAAATATTTTGGCTAGCAAACTATTCACAAATGTTACCTTTCTGAGGATTAGAAGCAGGGCTGTTAGTATGGGCAAATGATGAAAAGAGAAGAAAATGCATTTAGGAAAGGATTATCAGCTGCATTATGAGCCAAAAGGAATAAGTGTGCTCTGAACAGTCCATTTGCTTCCTGCCTGCTCTAGGCACTGCTCCCCTGTCCTTTTCCATGGTTTATGTCACTGTTCTCCCTCCAGCCATTATTGCCCCATTACACCTTTCTGTTGTCTGCAGACACTGCTCCCTCCCCACCTTCTTCCTACCAATTTTTGGATCCTCTCCTCCTCCACCAGCTGACTTTGAACATCAGAAATCCAGTCCCCCCTTACAATCCAGGAGTGTGGGCATTTCCCCTTTTGAGCTCCTGGAACCCTGTGAGCATTCAGCCACATCCCAGGCTGGGGTCAGGAAAACCTCTGGCTGCAGAGAAGACCCTCTGCATTCAGGAGACAGCATTTCTTCCCTTCCTGCTGGCTGATAGAACGATCTGTGTGGGGAAAAGGGAGAGCCCAGCGGAGGAGTGTGGCAAGAGCGGCTGTACCAGCACCCCCAGGCTGTCAATAACCATCAGGATGATGGTGACTGAGCCAGTGCTGGGAGCCACGAAAGCAGGAAGGAGCCAAACATGCCGCAATAGAACATTATTTTTCTTCTCTTTCCAGTAATTATTTCCTAGGATGAGAATTTGCTTTTGCTCAACATGTTAAAATTGAGGCCACTCTCTGTGCAGCAGTCACAATCTGCCCAACATTCACATCTGATGGTGGGGACAGGACCTGGTTTTGGATATCATCCATCAATGACAGATCCACACCACTGTGTGACGGAGGGCAAGGCAGGGAGGAAGGAGGGGGGAAATGGGAGGTGCAGAGGACTGGTAAACAGCACACAGAAATCTCATTTTTACTTGCCAGCTCAAAAACAACCCCAGCTTGCTGTGGCCCAAAGCCATTTCCTGTTGAGTGTAATGACTTTGGTACTTGCTCTGCACTTATTAGACAGGCAACCAAAAGAAAACAACTGCAAAAAGCTGTCTTTGAAAATGAAGCAGGCATTGCTAACAGCAGCTATCCATCTTAGTCTCTATTTCCCCCTGGAAACAGATCATAGGAATTAGAAGGACACCTGCATCTTTCATGGAAATTAAAAAAAATGTTAAATAAACTCCAAACCTGCTTCTGTCTCTCTGTGAACTTCAACAGAGGGAGTGAAGGGACCCTTCAAACCTATGTTATCCAGCCCCTCTGCAGTGAGCAGGGACATCTTCAACTTGATCAAGTTGCTGAGAGCCCCATCCAACCTGGCCTTGAATGTTCCCAGGGATGGGGCATTGGGCAGCCCACGCCAGTGTTTCACTGCCCTCACTGAAAAAAACTTCTTCCTTGCATTTAATCTAAATTAATCCCCTTTCAGTGTAAAACCATTTCCCCTAGTCCTATCACTACAGGTCCTGTGAGAAGCTTTTTCCCATAACTGTGAGTTTGTGCCCAGATGCTGAGCTCACAACAAACCCACTAGCACCCCAAAGAGACAATGTGCTCCTTGGCGAAACTGCCGTGACCACCTTGGTGTGGAGCCCTCTCACAGCAGCAGGAACCGCCCTGCAGCAGCTGTCGGGAGAATTGCAGTCCCACAGCCATCCCCTTCCTGCGTGAGATTTGATCAGGGCAGTGAAGCAAAATCCCCTTAATCCTGACCTGGCAGTGTTTGAGGGAGTCACGGTGCATCTGTGCTGTTTTGCACACACTGCCTGCACTTTTTCTCCACCTGATGAGCTCCAAACTGGCAGCCAAGAGTGACAGCGGATTCTTTCCTGGTCAAACAGCTGTGCAGGCAGTGCTGATGAATGTTTCAGCCTTACGAACATCCTCCTCATCTCGGATTCCTCTGCACCTCTCAGCCTGTTCATGTGGAAATGGCTTAGCCCTGGATTTAAACAGCACTTCTTCCGCAGATTCACTTTCCCTGGTATTTGTCCATGTTATGGCACGTAACCATGTGAAAGAAAAAGTATGTTGAGGGTAATGGAGCAGAAGGACAGAGGGTCATCATTATTTTTTAAGCTGCTTCGAGGATTCCAAAGACTACTTCCAAAGGATTATTATGTAGGCATTTTGATGTGGCTGCCCTGCGAGAGGAGTTTGGCTCCACCACACCTTCCCCTCGCTCAGATTGCTTTCGCCTGAATATTAATGATTTGAAAGACCCTTCAGACCTAAGAAAGATAAAATCAATAAAATGTTTAATGTGGAGAGATGGCACAGGGTGACCCTGAGTGCTGTTCTTCGAGGATGAAAAATGCCTCATTTTAAATTTTTCAGTTTTGTGGATCTCCCCCAGCAACGAATTTGATTTCCTGCCTTTTGATTTCAGTAGAAATTGACTCCCGCCATCAGGGCAGGGCAGGGAGGTGGATCTGGACTGACTTTGTGCACAGACGCTTCACAATCACCCACAAGAGGTGTAGCTGGTGGAGTTTTCCAGCAGCACAGATGAGCTTCTCCATGAATAGGAGAGCTGGCATGATGAATACTGAAGCTTTCATCACTACCAAAACATCCACAATAGTCCTTAATTCCTTCCTAGCTGAAGAGGTGGTGTGTAAAGGACTGGAGCTCTTCAAGAGATGAAAAGATATTTTGTCCCCAACAGAAAGCAGCTGATAATGAAATAGAAAAGCACAGCCCACACCATGCTGAACATCTGCATTTGGATTTTAATTATCCATGCCCTTAGAATGCTGTTTTAGTATTGTCCAAAGGGAGAAAAAAATTTATGCGTTCTTTTATTATGTCTGTGAGTTTTTGGCAGCAAGGCAAGCCTGTATCTTGCAAACTGATATTCTCTCTGTCGTGAGGAATTTGGCTGCTTAGGTCTCGTAACTGCACTTGCTTTTGGCCCAGAAGAGGCAAGAGCAGGAGAAAAGAACTTGCCTTGCTGTTTCAGGTAATTGGGAGCCAATCAAAGAGGCTGGGGCCCTGCCCAGAGCTTTTCATGGGGACCCTGCCCTGTCCTGTTCAGTGGGATGATCTCTGTCACCTTATTCCAAACCACTTGAAATAAACTGTGTGAATCTCTTACAACAAAGGTCTTTCCCATCTTTTCATACATTGAAATACCATGGAATAGTACTGCAAAACTGCATCCTGGAGGAAAATGATGGAAGTAGAGGTTTTTCTTCGCTGCCAAACGGAGTGAAACTCACTGACTCTTATGATATGTCATGTTTTTCTCAGCACTGAATCTCCTGCAGATGCATGATTAAATAGAAATCTCAGCTACAGGATTCCACAGAAAAGCTTGAATTCAATGCTAGAGTTTAGGAAGCAGAAGGTAGACTAAAAAAAAGTTAAAATATCACGCTTTCTTGGAATCTGACTCATGTGTTAGGGATGGTAGGTTCTGGAAATGGTTAATTAGTAAAAACACTTGGGATATTCTCAGCTAGAAAATCTTCTGTGCCAGGATTACAGAGGGCTAGGGCTTATTCTAATACACAACAGCAGTGGGAATTATGTTCCCTGCTGTATTTCAATATCCAGTGAGCCATTGCTTGGGTGTGTTTGGATACCTCCACAGCCTTGCACTTATGAAGCACAAGGGGATTTACTTTCCTTTAAACCTGGTTAATCAGTACCTGTGGAAGGCACAATGGATTTCAATACATTCTGTTAATATACTAAAGGTCTTTTTTTCTTTTCTTTTTAAACTTATTTTTGAGCAAGTGAGTATCCTCAATGCTCACTGCTATTGCATTTAGTTAATTGTGGTTCCTGCCTGCAGAGGAATCACAAGTGCTGAGCACTGGACCATTAGTTCTTGGGTGTCCTGCACCAGAATGTCTCTCCTCACCAAGGGATTGTCCCTGTGTTGTTGAAAGTGGTGGTTAAAGATCAAAAGATGTACACTTAATCTTATTTCTATTTTCTCAGAAGTGAATAATCAACAATCTGCACATGCAAGAGACTCATATAAGAGGCTGAGTGACTCCCAAAGCTTTGGATCAATTGAAAATATAACCAAACCAATAAAGAATGGGTAAAGGAATTCTACTCTTTTCTATATAATATCAGTTTAAAACTTAACTGGAGAAAGTGAAATAGGAAACGAAATCCTCGACAGCTCATTCCAGAGCTAGCCTTATGAAACACGAATCCTGTCATTTATTTGCCTTGTCCTTGATAAATACACACAAAAGAAGGGAAGATTTTACAGCAGAAAATATCAATAATGTGTTAAGGGAGTTAGACAAAATTGGTTTGTCTATTTACAAATCAATACATAAAACCCTCCATAAAGCTGGTACTTATTTGACTTTGATGCCTGAGCATTACTGAGGGTGTCAAGGGTTGTTCTCTGTGCTGTGTAATGGCACAGAGAGGCAAAGCTGTCATGTTATATTTTGTTTCTGGTTTCCTACGTGTGTCCTTGTGCCAGCACAAGCCAAGAGGCTCCATGGGGTCATGGGCTGCGGAGGTGTGCTGAGCATCACTCCTGATGGGAATCCCACAGAGATATTCTTCATCTGCCCTCCCTGCCCCTCCATGCTGCTCTGAGCACTGCACTCAGAAGTGGAACAGAAGAGCTCAGGCCCTCCTGGCATCAGCATTTCCTGGAATATCAGCAGGATTTTGCAGAATGCTGTTTTCTCCTCTGCTGTATTCCCTACGGCCTGGAAATAAGTGGATAAGGGTATGCAGGCTCAACTGGGACAAGTGAGGTGGGTCAAGATATTTACATCTAAACACAGGGAAGATATTAGCTGTAAATTCTGCTTCCACTTCTCTCAGGGAAGGCCCAGATCTGTCCCTGGAAAAGGGGTGCTTTTGTATCCATGCAAGACTTTAACTGGGAAAAGATGCCCAGAAAGCCCAAGGTCATCCCTCCTGCAGTTACCAGGACTTGGAAATGTTTCCCAGAAAAGGAGTGAGTGAAGATGCAGAGGGAGAGACGATACCTTTCATTAAGTCAGTGGAGCAGAGCAGTTGTGGAGCAGCAGAGGAACAGCAGAAGACAGGCAACCCTTCTGCAGGGCTGAGGCAGCGATGGCAAACCAGATAAACACAGTCACTAAACCCAGCCGAGACCCCAAGCATCAATATAAATGCCACAATTACAAAAATATTGCCCTTAACAATTTGAAAACGTCACTTGCAGAGTGTACAATTAACCCTCAGAAATCAGCGAGAGAGAAAAACTGATTGGGTAGAAATTCCATAAAATGGGGGTCAACACCTTTTCTATTTTCTCCACTAGGACTTAAAAAGACATAAAATCAGGGATATAAAGGCCAGCAGCAAGAAAGAAGACTTTTTTTTTTTCTCAGCCAGCAGTAAACAACACACATCTTTCAGAAAATGAGACATGTCCCAAGGAATTTGAAATGGATCATTGCCTTTTATGAAACATTAGATGTGTCTGGAAGTTAACACTGAAAATTAGAATGCAGAGAGTAGACAGACCACAGAAAAACATCATTAAGTGCAACGTATTGACTTTCACAGTGGGGATAAGAGCATTATTGTTTAGGTAAGTGAATGGGAATTCAAATGGGAGACCAGACCAAATCTACCTAGTTTTGATTTGTTTTTTTTTAACAAGATGAAATTTCCTGCAATGTCCTGTATTACTGTATTATGCATTACTGCCTGGAGGAAAGTTTCTCTCTAAACAAATAGATGAAAATATTTTGAGAGAAATCACAAAGGAGCTTAGAGCAATGAGCAAAAACCAAATAGGCAGTGTAAGCATGATTAATTTGTTTCTGCCTGCTCCTCTATTCAGAGAGGGATGAGCTGGGGAAAACATGGTTTATTTGCAAAAGGAACAGATTCCTATCACGAAGAGAATGGGGGCAAAACCGCTTTGAATTATTTTTTTGTTGTCTTTTGTGCAACAAATTCTCTGACACAAAAATGTAAAACTTAAATCTCCCGCATGCTGGAATGCTCTCACATTGCTGTTTCCAGCAGTGGGCTGTGCTCAGATGCCTTTGTTCTCCATATCTCCCTTCTCCTCTTTGTGTGCTCTTTATTTATGGTCTTCTACCTGTTGGTTAACGAATTGCTGTGCTACATGAATGGGAAAGACTGGATGTCTGATAAAGGGCTTCGATGAGCAGAGATAGCGCTGGTGGCTTGTTCTACAAGGTGCTTCCTAAACAATTTGTGCCACAGCAGGATCAGCCTCAGGTTAACAGCTGTGGAGACAGAGTTCTTGCAAGAAAATGGACACATGGTGCACCAGCCATAAGGACAAGTGAATAGAGCACGTAGAAAACGTACACAGCGAGAGAATGCTGATTCTTCAAGGACAGGGACAGCAGCCGAAGAAAAGCATAAACAAAAGAGAGAAAACTGTCTGATGATTTGTGTGAATAGGTGCACAGTAGCCGGGCGAACAGAGCGAGAGATCCAATTAAATCATTACATGTTGTATGTGTGTATATTGCTTTGCCAATCATGTAATGTGTGGACGCCTGGACAGGGGGAGCACAGGGTATAATAAGGGTGCTTGGGGGGCATAAAGTGGCTTCTGCTGGATTCATCTTGGATCGTGCGTAGTCCGTTTACTCCCGCAAACAGCGGTTTTTTTTGAGTCTCAGATATTGCTGTGCATGGTGCCCAGGTTAGGGAGATGGGGTTGGAAGGTGAAGGCTGCCAGGCCTCTGCCCTGCTGGCACAGCTGAGTGGGTGGTGCGTGGTGGTGAGAGGTCAGGGACCGACTGCGGTGGTGCCACTTCTCAGCCTGGTTTTGCTGCTGAACTGGAGGTGTAAGAACCATGCCCTGAGTGCAGGAACAGGAGCTCCGTGGTTTCAGGTGACCTACTTCCCACCCACCCCTGTTCTGGTGAAGAACAAGCTGTGGTGTCTGACTTGGACGCGCTTTGTGTGCAGTCTGGCTGCTGCAGGAGTTGTGCTGAATCCAACCCTTGGTTTTGCTCTGCTGCTGTTCCTGGTGAGCAGAGGAGATGCTGCTGCTCCTTCTGCTGCTCAGTGGGGCCATGGGCTTCCAGGACAGCAGCAACCCCATCTCCCTGCTCCTCAGGAGGGACCTGACCTCACATCTGTCCCAGCACAGGTCCTCCCAGGCTGTCACTGTCTCCTGAGTGCTTTTCTATCCAGGTTTGTGATAACCTGGCATTTATACTTGACAGTGTGTGCTTTGGATTTCATAGGGATTCAGGGTCATTTTGGTCTCTTTTAGAGCTTTGCTACTCTTTTTTGTCCCTGAGAATAAGTCCTGATTGTGCTGGTGATAAGTCCAGCAAGGGCAGCTCCCAGATGAGTGGGAAAACATGTAAGATTTGGAGAAAGAAAATAGATTTTTCTCAAGGTTTGTGTGCTTCCATGAAGTGCTGAACACCCATAAAGTTTTTATTTTAAACTATAGTTGACCTGTATGGGGTGAGATGAAAAGAGGTTGAATGCAGCAGCCACAGGACTCTAGATTATGGCGGTTTTGTTCTTCAAATCACAATATTACCAGCTCTAAAGAAAACAGAAACACTGAAAACAGTTTTCTGGGGACAAAGTGCATTGCTTATTGCTCGGCTGTGGTTTAGAGGTTTGCTCCCTTTTCCTTCCCCCATTCATTGCTAAGTTATGTCTTCCCTCCTGGTAATTCACAATAAACACCTCGGGGATGGAGGGAATGATTGAAAAAACATGAAAACATTTGAAAGCCTTGACTCACTGCCAGCAAACCACCTTCCACTGCAGTTAAATATCTGTTTGCATTTGAATATTTGATGGAATCTGGTTGAACTCAAATGAAAGTGTTGCTGGGAGAGAGATAATGCTACGGCAATCTATAGTAATGATCTGAAGTGGTGCCATTTGCAGCATCGGCCCTGCTATGGCTGCTGCATTGTAAATGAGACCACAGGAACACGCGGAGCCCATTAATGACGGGAAAAGCCTGCAGGGAGCTGGGCACCCGCAGCTCCAGGGGCCCTCAGCTCCCATGCTCTGTGCAGATGTGGAAATTTCCACTCAGCCCCTGACACGCAGGGACTGCCACCCCCTCGCACCTCCCGGCTGAGGAGCTCGTGGGAGCCCTCCCTAACCCATTCCAGCGTGCAAAGAGAGGGATTACTGAAAGCCTGGTCCTTCTGCAAGGGGCACACCGAGCAAGAAGTGGAAAGGCAGGATTTCCTCTCTCCTCTGATGGCTTCTGAAATGAGAGTGCCTGCAAACCACTAATCCCTTTGCTACTAAACAGTTTCACTCTCCCATTCTGCGACAGTTTTCCCTCCTGCTTTTCTCAAACAGCTATCACAGTCAAGGCTGGATCAGTTATAGGCTTCCTCGCAAAACATAAAACCCTAAACAAAGTGAAAAGCTCCCTTCACTTAGTGGAAGGTTCTAAGATTAAACCAGGAGCTAAAGCTGACCCAGAGGTCATCTCTGAGCTCCTGCAATGGCTAAAGATGTGCATCATTCACTTCTAAGCTGGGTGAGATGCTACAGAGGCCACTGAACCGGGGGAAAGCACAACTGGTGAGGTGATAAATGGTGCCAAAATTCTTCCTCAAAGAAAAGAAGAGCCAAAGGAGAAGGGTAATCACATCTTTTGAGCAGCTGGCTTCACGCCAAGGGAAAAAGAGATGTTAGGCTGTCACGACTTCCTGCAGCACTGCTGAAGGGGTATTGGCAGGGAGAAGAAAGCAGGCATTGCCTCACAAGCTCACCTTGATCTTCTGAGCAATTGCATTTCCATGAGGGGTCACTTCCTGCTGGCTCACAGGTGTTCCCATCTGTGTTTGCTGCCTGAGCACTCAACACCACCTCAAAGAGAGTGGTTGTGGAGGCCCTTTCATTGAGCTGTTGCCAGGCTGAACGGAAGAATTCTCATTTTCCCCATCTTTTCTCCCTGCCTCCTTTCAATGTACGGCACTGCCAGTTAAATCACTGGGAAAAGCTGGGACAGGGGGGTCTTCCCATTTGGTTTTTGTTATTGGCACTGTAAACAGATGTGGGGAGTTTTCCACTCCAGCTTCCCCTGGATACAGGAGAGGATTCAACCAGAACGGAGAGTGCCCAAAAGGAGATGCTCTTACCTCACATGGCAGAGAGCTGATACTGTCCCTGGAGAGAGAGTCCATGAGTAGGTCACTTACAGATCTGCTCCTTGAGAGGCTTCCCTGTGTCTTCTTCTGGATGATCAGCCTTTGCCCCTCACCTGGCAGGGGATCTGAGATGAGACAAGTCCTGGTCTAAGCTGATCTGGCTATTTGGGCACTGGTTTCCAACAGCTGAGACCTGCCATCAGAACCAAAGAATGACATTTCTTTCAGCAGTGACCACTTTAACCTATTTATTCAGGGAATTTATTAATTTAAAGAAGAAATCGTTAGTGGATCAGATTCTGAGAAATAGCATTTACTCAGGACTTGCAATACTGATCTCAGCCTTGCGTTGGCATGTGGGGTGTTTATTCAAGCTTGGCCCTTGAAAAGGGTCACCAAGCTCCTGTCCCAGGGTATTTCTGTTTGCTTTCAATTGCAAATGAACATTGTATAAGGACTTAATCTCCAGTTTGCCTTGTAGAAATTGATTTATCACTTAATAACACCCTTGCTGGGATGGGGCGAGAGCAGGCAGAGCCTGAGCAATAGCTCTATTGTGCTGTCAGTATAAATTAGAGCTAAAGATGTTACTCTTTAAGCAAAAGCTTTGGGGGTTCTGTGTTTTTTTACAAGTGCAATTTTCAGCTGACAAAAGGCTTCTTGTGCAACAGATTCTTTCCTGTTTAGGGTTTCATCCCACACAGTTTTCACAGCCTTGCTGCCCTCTGAATCTCCTGCAGGCAGCAGCATGCAGAGGAGAGGGGATCAAACTACAGGCAAGGCAGAGTCTGCTTTCTGCACTCGAAATTGTAGTGTACAGCGATTGATGATAATTACAGGGAAAAGGCTCATTGATTTACATGCTACTTTCTGAAAAACTGAGGTTTCAACAGAACCAGGGAAAGGAAGAAGTAATAAACTAAGACATCTGTTCTACTTTATCTGTTATTAGAGAGGATAGAGCTGGCTTCAGGTGTCTGAGAGAGTCATGTTAAGCTCCAAGACAGAGTTAAGTCTAAAGAAGGAGCTTTGCTTCTAAAGTACAGACTGACTTATTTTTACTAGGATCTCACCCCAGGCTGAGTAGCTGAAATCTGGAATAAGAGTGCATCAGCTCTGTAGAGATGGCCTTGTCCTGAAACAAAGGTTCAGATGGAGCCAGGAGGAAGAGCAGGGTGCGGGGACCACTTCTGGGTTTCATTATAGGAGTGTGCTGTCGATCTCCTCCTCTGTAAGGAGACTAAAAAGATGACACAGTGAGTAATGCTCAGTCAGTAATATTGAAATGCCAGATATAGATAGATGGAGTGGTATCAGCTCTATCTAACGCTGAGAGCTCTCAGTCTCCTGCCTGACTGCAGATGGAAGGGTCCTGCTGTAGCTGTTGGTACAGGCTGGACAGCCAAGGGAACAGGGAGTGCCACGCTGGCAGCCCGGTGTTCTTATGCAGGCGAGCTGAGTTAGAATGAGTGGTGGCTATGGATCAAGGAGGCCAGCTCTAGCTCAGGGATTTTCCATGTCTGAAAACTCCTGTCTCTTTTTGATCCTGCAGCTTGTTGTTAACATCAGTTTTGTCTTTTGCATTCAGCTTCTGAGAAGCTCCCATTAATTGCAAGTTTAATAATCCCTGATTTCACCCAACCCAGGACTTGAGGGTGGCATCAACCAGCCTGTAATTCCCTTGGCATGAAAAGAAACTCTAGAAAATAATATTAACCAGGGCTTATGGGGTTAACATACTCTGGCATAAAGACTCATAGAGGAGAGGAAGATTTATTTATAAGTTAACATTTTTATATACACACATGCATATATATATATTCATTAACTTGCTAGAATGTATATTGGGAGCATTTAATACATTCTTCAACAGCTGAGAAATTTCAGTTCAGCTCATGAATTCATCACCACAGTGAGTGATAATGAGCCTTTTGCTGTAGGATGCAAATCCTACAGCATCCCTGCAGCCCTGGTGAAGGAGAGACAAGGAATCCAGGCTCTTCCTGATGCTAAGGTTAGACTGAGAATGAAAAAGATGAATTAACTCTTGTCATTTTTGGTAAGTGTGTCTGTAATGAACCATATTAAATTTGAAAGGTAAAAGTATTTTAAACAGAAACTAAAATGTGGACCTGATGTACTTAATTACTGTTAATCAAAGAAGAATTAGGAGGAATCAAAGGTTTTCTAACATTTTGTTAAATCTTTCATACTCACAGTCTCTTTGGTCTGGCAGGACAAAGAACAAAATGTTGGGAATATATTCCAAGTCAATTTCTTCCAGAAAACAAATAATTGAATTTGCATATTTATTTGCCATTATTTCACAGTATTTTTGGGATATCTTATTTCGCTCCTTAGTTAATTCATTTGTAGTAACATCTTTTCTTTATTCTTATAATGATTCATGTCACAGTGATCTTGGAAATATTTTTCAAAATCACTTTGGTTGTCTTAGTCATGACTTACCAAAACTGTTGCTCTCAGTGCGTATTCTAACCTACAAATTAACATTTAACAAGCATTCAAGGTCTTTTATACAAATAAAAAATAAAAATGGGAGAGTGGGGGGTTTGTGTGTCAAAAGGAACTTGCTTTGTATGGGAGAAGGAAGAGGGCAGAGAGAGCTGCCCAGAGAAGCAGCCTCTCAGCAGCACTATTTCTTGCTATTATGGCCACTAGTCACCAAGATCGTCCAAAATCACACCTCTCCTCCTGTCGTATATTTCCAACGAAATGCAAATCTATTCTTTTAAAGATGGCTTTAGTGGTCTCTATGATCTTTCCCTCCTCTTCCATTTATTTTGAAAGGAAAACACTATTTCTTAATAATAATAAAAAAACTAATTATGTTGGAGAGTTAGAGATTTGTGTGCCAGTGAACACTTTGGTATTCTGAACAAGAAGACACTAACCATATTCAATTTTTTTTGTCCCATAGGTGAGAGAGATCTTTGCTTTTTTGAAGTTCCCCATTGCCTTAAGGACACTTAAGAGAATATTTCCCTCCTTGCACTAATAGAACAGACATTCATAATCTATCAAGCTGAAGGGGAAACTGCAATCTTTCGTTAGCTGCTGAAGAATGCACCACACCATCCAACTTCAAACATTCTGTCAACAACATAACTAAGCCATCTTCTAAGTAATAGTGATGGTGTCTTGTATTTTCCCAGATGCTTTCATCCCTGCAAAGAATATATTTCAGAATTCACAGACCTCTTCCTGTCTCCTTTTATTAAAATAAATTTTAAAAAATGCCATAGCTACTTTGATGAGATATTTATTTGTTTGTTTGTTTGTTTATGTATCTCAGTGTTTATCAATGAGATCATTTTAGTAAAGAATACATGGCTGGGTCATGTGCATGTATATTCATGAACATGAGTCAGGGCTGGAATTTCTTTCTCGAATCCTTGCAGTGCATCAGTCTCTCAGTGCCACCCTGCATCTTTGCAGAACAATTTTAGCCCAAGGAACTGGAGGCTCCTTTGTTCAGCCAAAATCCAAAATGTGCTTCAAACCCTCCAAGTGCTGCAAGAGTATCCAAAACCCCTCTGAACCAGCAACAACATTTTTTTCCCCTTCTTTTAAATACCGGAGGCCTCCTGATTTTTGAGTGAACACATCTTCAGGGACAGGGCTGTGAGTGCTCAGAGCAGAGACCGGAGTGGACGGGAGCTGGCAGCAGGAGCCCCGCCAGGCGTGGGCAGCCCCGGGAGCCCCCACGCCCGTGGCATCTGTTCATCTCTTCATTTCAGCTCGCATCGTTCCGCCTTCATGCAGGCAGAGCAGGAAAATCAATATAAAGTATGCCACCTTCTAGTTTATTTATTTACTTGCTTTTATCTTTTTTTAAGGGAAGTTTAAAAAAAGCCCTGTCTCTTGCTTGGTTTTTCCTTATGAGGGATTTTAAGGTAATCTTTCATCAGCTTTCCTTACCACCACAGGAAGAAATCTCCCTCTTGCATTCTTACTTCAGGCAACTGAAGCATGAAATGGGAAATCTCATCTGCAGTGGAGAGCAAAAGTGTCACCTTATTTGTTAATTTCATGATCAGCTGAAGACTTTGATTTATTGGACAAGGCCAGCTAGAGTGTTTTTGAACGAAAGCAAGAATAAAGACTAGCTCTGGAGAAGGTTGCTGAATATATTCTTTTGATTATTTACACAGAGATGCAATGAGAAATGTAGCTTAAAATCAAAAATAAAAACACAACAAACCACTTCAAACCCAGAACCCCTGATGTCTTTTTCCTTCCTGTGGGAAGTTTGAAGGGCTCTCCCTTTTTCTTTGCCAAGTCTCTTATCATGGCCTTGGTCACATCACGTTTGAGCCCATGCCTCTACCTGCATGTTGTGGAGTGCTGTACCTTGGATCTGTTTGATTTAGCTCAACTCAGCTGCCAGCATGATGGGTTGAGACCCTGGAGTCCTGGCTTCAAGGTGCCATTGGCAAAATGAGCAGAATTTAAAATATTTGCAAAGTGCTCACATAGTGCTGTGAGCTCTCAGGCTGTGGAAGTGCCTGGTATTTTCTTTGCAAATGGGATTTGCATGTCTGAACATTTAAAATCCTGCGAAGAAAGGTGAAGTCACCACAGCCAGGCAGGAGACAGACTAAAAACCTCACATTTATTTCACTGCATTTGGGAAACAGAACACATAAGCACTATCTTTCAAAAATCTACATTTTCCTCTGTTCTAGGACAAACATACACTGCACCAGTTTCATATAAATTACTTTAAACTTGCAAAAATAGTAACATATCCAGGAGAATGGTGAAGGAGTTCTCTATGCAGTGCTGGAGCCTGAGGTCTCAGGTATAAAACGAGGAGAATAGTAAAAGTACAGAGATGGACCAGGCATGGATGTTGGCTCAGGTGGGTGCATGTCCCAGAATGATGTTCCTGCTTCATTTCCTCACGGCTCTTAGTGGATTATCTACTGACAGGTTTTAATTATGAGTGGACATGTTTTCAAACATCTGATCTTCATCCAGATGTTAATTCAGAGAAATATTTTGGCCCAGTTTATGCAGAGGAGTTGGCGAAGATCATCTTGACAGTCCCTTGTGGCTCTATAATCCATAAGCCTTGCCAATAAATCACACCGTTGCTCAGTCTTCTCCATGGAATCACATATGCAAAGGATGTGATGAAAAGGATCAAATCTAGCCCTGATCTTTGTTCAAAGCTCCCGTTTTAAGAGGAAATGCATGTAATGAGTGATTCACCCACCCCACTTGACCCATCATTTAATCGATTAGGGGGGAAATACAGGCTGTCCTTACAGATGTGCACATATGCAAATCTCTTGTTTTATGCCTGTAGAGCAATTAAGCTCATAGGTATAAAACAATTATGCTGTAAAGTTTTCTTTTTCCTGAAGGAGAAGCCTGTGGCATTTAAAAAGGCACATTTAGAATCTTAAAGCCATTGGTTTTGGTGATGTTTAAGGGATGTGGGGCCAGGGGGTTAACTGAGTCAGGTGGCTTTTCAGTCAGCATCAAAAAGAGCAGGAATGAGTCCTCGTTTGACAGCTTGGAGATAAACTGTAAATGTGAGACATAATTTATATGTATTTTAAAAATTCAACAACAACAGCAAATAATTCAAGGGACTCTAGCCAGCTGGTCTTCCTTCTAAAACTGGATACGGCAAGTGGGGAGTCTTTGCACAGCGATGATGGCATGCAGAAGCCTTCTATATAAATTTACACATTTATCGAGCCTTTGTGGAATAATAAGCTACAATCTAGCCAGCCTGGGGCAGTCTGCTGTAATTGTTATGATTTGTTTTCCAGATACAGTACAAATTCCTTGGTAATCTTTCCTGAATTTTAATAAGGGGAAGGGAAGACTTAATTAAAGAATCCCTTGTGCAGTTCTGTGGTGACTGCCATCTGCAAGTGCTTCGTTCTGGGTCTTATCTCCATCCTACAGCCCCCAGCTCTGCCTTTGTACAGGGTGCTGGTAACTTAGGCTCCAGGAGTGAAATATCCACGCTGAGCGGGTTTTGGGAAGCATGAACCACTTTGGCATCTTCAGTGGAGAGGCAAGGACCAGAGCCCTTTGATCAGCCTTGCTGCATTTGAGGCTGCTTAATGGCATTTATTTCAAGACAAATTAGGGAATACCCAGTTTACATATGAAAGAATCACAAAACTCTCTTTTTTTTTAAGGGATATGTATAACATAACTGACATCTACTGTCTCTGGTGTCAATAGGGCCTTTTGTATGTTGATATAAGTGGGCTTTTATTTTTACAATGAAATAGGGAAATGTATCTACCCATAGAAGCTGCCATTAAAGAGGTGAGCTTCTCAGATGCAGCTCTGTACGGGCAAAACTGATAATTTATTTGGAAGCAAATCCTTCCCACCCACAGTT
Organism: Callaeas wilsoni; assembly: GCA_013398955.1. Lineage (NCBI taxonomy): Eukaryota > Metazoa > Chordata > Aves > Passeriformes > Callaeidae > Callaeas > Callaeas wilsoni. Next base: position 129,490 of record VWPU01018260.1, on the reverse strand, counting down.
TTGAGAATAAGCAACTTTTATAATAGGAGTTTGTAATTGAGGCTGGGTGCCCCAGCTTACAAGGTCCTGAAAATCCAAATAATATGATGGATTTCTTCACAAGTATGACCCAGAAACTGGCTGGGATTTCAGAGGAGAATGTGTCTGACCACAGGCAAAAAGAATTCTAGAAACTAACTCTCCCTGGCTTAACGCAGAAAGAGCTAACTCCAGAGGCTTTTTATGGAGCCCTTTCTCCCTCCTTTTCCACTGTTAGAATTGCTCTGTGCTCATGACAGGTTTTTTGGCCATCTCAGTGCCCTGACATGAAAGAACCTTAATTTGAGGTGTGCAGGGGGTGAGATTTAAGGGTGGGATTTATTTCCCTGTGTATTGTACATCACACGCACTCTACTCCTGTGGAATTGTAGTAGGAGAATCATGTAAGTAGCTCTGAAAATGCCACTGCTAATTTACAGACAACCCTGGAGCCAGGTGTTTGGGATGGGCTCCTCAGAACAGAGAGAGGCGGGGAGCCAGTTCTGATTTACGCCAGGAGTTCCCACTGGGTAAGACCTGCCTGTCCCCAACCACCCCTGGATCAGGTCTTTGGTCCTGAAAATTACTTTTATCAAAGGGTTTCCTTCAGCTTCTGACATATTTTCCCTTAGGAGACAAAAGTTTTACAGCTCTGTCCCTCTCGGGCAGTTGAGTTTATGTTGTCATGTACTGGTTAAAGCCAAAGTCTTCACTTTTCTGCCTGTATTTTCAGCCAGGATACTTCAGATTTCCCATGTATTCAAATGAGTCTTTTGAAGTACAGATGAAGTAGAGCCAATAGTTGAAAATATCTCCAGGGCAGGGCCAGTTGGTGCAGGTTGTGCCACCTTTCCAGTGAGATACAGAATAGGTTTCGAACTTTCTAAGGGAGAAAGCTAAACAAAGCTCAGCTAAGACTGTTCTGATGATTTTAGTAGCCTGGTGACAAAGTTCATCCATCAGTCCTATGTCTAGATCACAAGTTTAGAGAGGTTTTAGTGATAAAAATAAATACCTGAAACTCTGCCTCATTACATAGAGAGCACTGTGAAATGGTTTGCTTTGGTCATCAACCTTAACATCTGTTACTATGGGTATTACAGATCTTCCTTGCAATAACTTTATTGGGAAAAATTGCGAGCATATATTTTCTCATGTACCTTTTGCTGCAAGAAATTAAAAGTTTGGCCAACATCTCGTTCTTTCTGTTCTGTTAAATGATGCCTGGTATAGTTGTGAAAGCTTTACTAATTTCCTCTCTTTGTTACATTCCTACTCCCTTCCTTCCTATCCATCTATCCTATGTGCCTGTGGGCTGAGAAGCTGCTTTGGTGTAGGAATCCTCAGCACAGAGTTCTTTCCTTCCATGTTAATCCCCCTTAGGAGCAGCCAGGATGTAATTATTAATCAGTCACTGGAGAGTCGGGAATGTAATCTCTAGATAACATCCATCCAACTTAAGCCTGCCCTTAACACGAGTTTTTGGAGAAATGTCTTGGGACTTTGTGTCTTCTCTTATACCTTGATATGATCACACAGGAATGCTCACGGGAGTGGAGAAAAACGCTGGCAGACCTGATAGCCAGGGTTTCATTTCTTGCTGTCTGACTGCACACGTGGTGTGATGCCATTGCTTTAGATGACGGGTGTGTGAAAGCCTGGACTATGGACAGAGGGGTTAATTTGTTAAAAGAAAAATTAATGCCCTTTGTCTTTTTCATCTTCTCTTTTTATCCATTTGCATCAAAACTCTATCAAGCAAACTGCTTTCCTCTACATCTGGAAAAATTCAGTTTGCATTTTGCTTCTATTGCACTTTTGTGTCCTTCCAGCTCTGTTAGGGTAGATCAAAACAATCTAGGAGCACATGTTCCTATCAGATTTAATGTGTAGACTTTCTTAAATCTCTCAAAAGACCTTTGAGATCTAAACCTACATTTAAGTAAGAAATTAATTATTGCATAGCTCTTCCAATGAAAACACAACTTGTTTTCAATTTAAACTGCAATTCCAGCTCTTTTGAAGTTTCCTGTCTGTTCATTCCAAGCTAGGGCTTGTGCAAATTTGATCTCAGGCAGTACATGTCAAAAGGCACTGGGGAGCCTCCACGTGTCAGGAAGAATATCCAGTTCTTCACACACCCCCGTGGAGTTCAGGGACCAGCAAATTCAGTCAAGCACATCAGTGTGTGCAAACCACTGAACTAAAACCTTTCTCTAAAACACTTAAAATACAGTATCTTGCCTAAAAGGACACAGCCTTCCTATTAAAACAGGGGGAGAACATTTAATTCATCCTATGACACTATGAAATGTCAGGCAAGAGGGTGTCCTTGGGGAGGGAGAGGATTTGGGAGTGAAGTGTTTCTTGTCCTGGTTCATGAGTCAGGGACAAAAGCTGGGAGTGATTTTCTGAAGAGAGGAGGTATCTGTGATTCAGCTGTCACGTTGTCAAATCCTCCTGGCAACCCAGTGCCCTGACAGGGCAGGGAAATTCTCCCCACCAGAGCTGGGGGTGAAATATGTCTTTCTACTGGAAAACTCCGGGCGGTACCACAGCTCGTCGTGCAGTAAATCGAGTTCACCATGCAGAGCATCACCTGCTGCCAACCCAACAAAAGGCACCAGAGGCAAGCACAGAAAGCCCCATAAATACACAGAAAGAGCAGAGGATTAACACAGGGCTTGTTGTGTTGGTTTTTGAAGGACGGTGTGTAATTCATCACTTGGGGGCAATCACGAGAGGGATGTTTAAATTCCTCAGAGAGCACGGAGCTTATAAATAATAATGAACAGAATAAAATGCAAATGGCCTGGAAGGAATCAATAGTCATGAATGAAATCAGCCCTCAGATCCTAATTGAAATGAAAATGAGATGCATATTCAATATGTGCTTAATAGAATATACATAATATGAGCATCCTCAGCTAATGAACAAGACAGTTCCATCATGCAGATACACACAGGCAGGCCCCCCTCCTAGGAAGAGAATGCCAATAGAAGCACCCAGCCTCACCATAACTCCATGAATTGCTATGTATATATACATATAGATAGAGGATAATGGAAACAATGAACTTTCAACCTCTGTTAGGTCTCATCCACAAACAGCCACAAAAAGAGCAGCTGTTGTTTCTGAATATCCATGAAACTGTGATAGGTATTTTGCATATTGCTCCAAAATTACTTCAAGCTTTTGTTTGTGTCAGAAACAGCGTGTGCCCAGGCTTTATTCTCCTTTGTATTACAGGCCATTTTGCAGTAGCTGATTAGGTGCCCACATGCTAATTACTCTGGTTCCTTGGTAGCCCTTCCTAGGACCTCAGTGACCCACGCAGAAGAGTGAGAGCTGCTGCCCTTTGAATCTAATTCTAAACAATTGAATTATTTCCTGACACAAGGCTGAGCTGGGGATCTCATGTTATCTCAGCAGAAAGCAGATGGGCACTTCCATGGGGATGACTCGCCCCGATGTGCTAAACACTGCCACACTCCCTTGCAGTAAGCAAAGAGCTCCCTGTTTAAAACCAGATTCCTGGTGTTTGTGACTTGGAAAAACGAGCAGCAGAGACAGGAACATCAGGAACATCAGTGTCACGTGCAGGAGGGTCTTGGCCGGGGCTGCAAACATCGGCTGTCGTGAGCACAGCACTGCTGAGACAGGAGCAGGAGATGGTCCACAGCCCTGGGACCCAAGGAATCCTGACAGCTGGGTCGGTGTGAGCCACCAAGGCTCATGTAGGATCGCCTCCCTGAGGCCCCACTCCTCTTGTGTTGGAGAACACAAGTTAAAAGATGCCCAGCTGGCTGCTGAAATACTGATTACCCTTTGCCATGCTGGGTGCCTCACCCAGCAAAACAGATGTAGACATTCTGCTCTTTGGATAAAACCCCAAAAGCCAAGAGTCCTAATTGGAATTCTGCCACAGTTCGAACTCTCTGTCTCCAATTCCTCATCTCCACCCCACATCTGTCCTGAGGGTTGAGTGTTTAACATTGCAATGTTTTGAAAATGTTCTAAATGTTCTGTGCTAAATCCTATCTGAAAGTACCTAACTGTTAAACAGATGGAGCTTATTTTATTGCTCTGCAAAGCAAATGTCATCTGTATTGAATTTCTTGCCTTGTCTGCTAACAGAATTCTCCTCTCTGATTTTATTTTTCCATTCCTGTGGAGACAGGGTTGTTGGGGAGGGAGCCGAACACAATAATTTAAGGGCTAAAAATCTCTTTCTTGTTTTAGTATCCAACATTAATGTTACTGCCTCATCACTACTGAGCCAGAATCCCAACTGGATATCAGACTGATGAGGTCTTTATCCCAGACCCATTACTGGATGGAAACACATTCTTCTGAGTCTGCACTCTATGACTGGATGGGGGCACTCACTGACAGGGAAAAAATTGTGTTCTAAGTGTAGCAGAAAGCTGAAGTAAAATCATCCCTCCGTTAACACAGCACATCAGCTCTTCTGATACAGTGAAGGCTTTGCTAAGGGCCACTCAGCTAAGCCAACGGCCATTAAACTGCCATAGAAATCTCTGTGGGTTTTCCTCATGGGAAAAATGGCTGTGAATTATGAGTGGTGTAAACCACGAGGGTGCAGCTTGTGCTCTTGCCCTGGCTGGCAGCTTGGCACAGGAGAATGCCTGCAGGGAGCAGCGCAGCGCTCCCGGCTCTGCTGCAGGGGGGATTGCTCTCGCCCATCACGCTCATCCCTCTGCCCTGTCTCGGCATCTCCATCAGAGGTGAACACAGCAGTTTGGGAGGACCTTTGAACAAAAGCTGTTCTCTCAGCCAGCTGAGTAATTCTTCCTGTTGTATTCCTTTCTCTTCCAGCAGATGGTTGTCTGTAGCTGTTCCTTTGTAATTTTTCTCCTTATTTACTGGCTCCAGGCAGTTGAAAGCCAAGAAAAGAGAGAACATTGAGATGATGGACCTGTCTTCCTCACCTGGCCTGCATCCTGTCACTCTGCTTCCCAGAACTGGTGCACTGGGTTCCAATCCCTCCTCCCTGAGACCCTACAGCCTCTGCACCTTCAGGAGTGTGGCTTTCAGTCATAAGCAATAAGCCTGGAAGGACTTGGATCTATTCTAGGCTGCAGCTGCCAGGTACAGCAGATGCTATCTGTTAGATTTTACTTTCCCAGAAATTCTTCTGATTCATAAAACATTCAGGACTGTGGACCCCTATTTTGTCGACTCTTTCTTTCCTGCTCTGTAGCTTCTGGCAGTGGAAATGTGTATGAATGACTGCAGAGCTGGTCTTTTTTATGAATGTCTTAGTTGGCCAGAACATTGTTGGATAACCCATGGATAGTCCTGGGGAGACTGCAAGGCATCAGGAAGTGATTTTCCAGATGAGAAGCAGAAAGAAATAAGGAAAAAGCTGTTTCGAGCTATACACACAAATTCCCATGGATGCAAACAAACAAAACGGAGAAGAATTAATTCAATTAAAGAGCATTCAAGCTTAAGCCTTGTTTTAGGATTTTTTAAGTGATATCTCATGTAGCTACACTGCATTGGATTTTCCTTGGATTTTTTTTTCTTTGTATTTCTTCTTCCCAAGTAAGACAATCCTTCAGTTAAAAGGATCAGAACACACTGAAATAATTGGTGAGAAGTAATTCCTCTTGCTGTTCTCCGTGGGGAGCAGCGCTCCAGGGTGGATGCTGGTCCCAAAGCAGCTGGAGACAGCTCTCAGGATGCGGCTGTCAGCACATCCCTTAGTGCTGGGATGAAGGAGAGGAGAACTACATGGATGGGTCTGGAGCATGTGTTGCTGCTGCTGACCCTGGCAGGGGCAAATGTGAGCCCAGGCTGAGTGCTGGCAGCTGGCAGTGTCACAGCTTGCAGGAAAGCCACATTCCTGACAGCCCTGTCTGGAGGGGACACGTGGCAATGCAGCTGAGCCCAGGCCTGGCAACCTGAGCCCACACCTCCACTGCCAAAGGGCCACTGCTGCCGCTGCTGAGGGTACCGAGAGCAAACTGGGGTATGTGAGTGTGGATGCTGAAATGCTGTGAGCAGGGAAATTTTCTCTTCTTGCATTCATTCTGTGAGAACTTTTCCTTTGCTGTGTAAGCTATGCAAACAATAGATAGGGTTTTTGTAAATAGCATTCATATCTGGTATCTTCTGACCTTGTGTACATTATATTAGGAAAAAACATTTCTACGTGGGTGTCTGAGACTTTAACCAATCACCCTAGGAGAAGTGTGAACACTGTTCAATTGCTTTATGGAACTAGAATATATAAATGGTATTGTAGATTTAATAAATAATTCATTCCTCACTCTGGACTCCTGCCTCCCTGCATCTCTGAACCCCTGCTTGGAAGCCCACATTGTGAGAATGGCTTTGCATGAAATACATTGACTGCTTAGCTGAAATGTCCCTCCTTTTTGGCATATCAAATATTCACATGTGATATACACCAGTAAGATACATCAGTTTCTAAATCCACCTCATGCTCCTTCGAATAGGGACAGGAGTCACTCAGGTTAGACACAGAGGTCAGGGAAGGGGATTCTGTGAGTTTTAGGGAAAACTCTTACAATAAAACCTGATCTAGAGTCAGGAAACCATTCATGATTATCACCCCTTCCCCACCAAGTGGCCCTCACCTTCTATTTCTACATTTTGTGTGAGGATTATCAACTTTTCTCTTCCCTACACCAATGTCACCCTCATCTTGTGGAAGACTTTTGTTGCAGTGACAGTATCAAGATCAGTTTAGCACTTGTTATGCAGATTTCAGATTATTTTTAAGCACCAAAAAAATTTTATTTTAAACAGTAAAATTACCAGATGGAAAGCTAATTTAATAAGTTGATAATATCTTTTCATTTTAATTAGAAGACTGCACATAGAGCTGTCTTCTTGAAATACAACCTGACACAACTGCAGTATTCCTGAACTGCCAGATCTGATTTTATTGTCCAAGTAGGAACTTAAGAGTACTTTAATTTCTTTAAAAGTACATTGGAGAGGATAACATTTCATTTACAAGGGCGTTCTTTGAGGAAGACTGACTCAGGCACTCCTAAACAAGGAAAACTAAAAAGCTAAAAACAACTGAGTTGAAAAACAGTTATGACCATCAAATGAAATAAGCAAATAAAACCTGCAAAGGAACAGCCCAGTTCTGCCACCTAACCCTTTGTTATTTTTCTATAAGCCATGGGTAGAGTGCTACTGCAATTCACGATACAGAGCTTATTTTAATATTCTGCTCTGTCTACACATATTCCACGGCTGAGAGAACTGGGCTTTATCTCAATATTATCAAGATCTTTCCATCTTAAAAATAGTGTACAAAAACCAGACTGACTGGAACTGAATACAGTATTCATGGAGAGAACAAATACCCACAAAATTTCACCACTGATGAAAATCAAGATGTACCCTCTGGAGAGAAGATTATGTAGACCCCTCCCCCCATAGAATCATAAGTGAATATTCTATTTTTACATATACCTGCTTCCTAACTCTGTTTCCACTGAAGGAAATAATAAATTATTTTTAAAATTCCATTTTTACCCATGAGGCAATCTCGGAAACTTATTAATGGACAGGAAATGTTGGCCTATAGTAATGTGGTTAAGAAGCACATTACTTTATAATCATTTTACCCGGGTTCAGATTAAGATTTTTAAGTCATAGAAGAAACAATTTCTCACTCTTTTCTTGTCAGAGATCGAGTACCTAGAACAATTCAGAGGGGACATAATACTTGCCGTGTTTTACATAGGGAAAAGGTTGTGGTAGAACATTTCACAGGGAAGTTTTGGGTAAAGTTGCATCTACTTTTTTGTGTGGTGGAGAGAAAGACAGGTCCCCACCTCCAGATATGTTTGAGTTACAGGGAGAACAGTGATTTTATCAAGAGGAAATGAGAGCTAGGGAAATATTCCTTGTTTCTAAATGAAAACATCCATTTTTTCCCCCCACTTCTTAATGCATGGGATGTAGTCAATATGAAATATTATTCTTCAGCTGCCTCAGCATGCATATCTGCTACACCAGCACTTTCTTGGCTTGATTTCATTTCAAAGCCCGTGCAGACTCTATTCTCCCTGTGCTATAGTTCTATAACTGATTCAGGTTGCAAATAAATTTTGCTGTTTTCCCTCAAAAGTAAAAGTCAGAGCTGGCTCCTGTGGGCAGTAGCTGATTTTCACAAGCTAGAGGCAAACCTTAGGGTTTATTCCACACACACTCTTTTGTAAGTGTGTCTAGCTTGACTGAAACAGGCAAAAAAGTGTCACCTACACCTGTCATCAGCACAGCACTTATCTAGGAAAAAAGGCTTGCAGATGAAAATGATCCTGGGAATAATTGCAAATCCAAGATGAAAAAAATCAAGTGACCTCCTTTTAAATACCACAGAAACATATTGGTAAACCTTTACCATTAGACTGTAAAATAAATATCCATTCACTCTTGGTCAAATTTCAAATGAACATGATCTAACCAATCAATTTTTGTTTATTTAGCATGCTCTAACTACTCAAGTAAATCTAAATTAATGGCATGAGTAATTGGATTCATTTAAGGCCTTACATTTCCTTTCCTTATGCTCTATTGCTCGCTGCTGCTTAAATGGGAGCAGCCAAACCATTTTCTTCTGTGGGCCACACAGACAACACACTGATCACCAGAATTTGGGTCCCAGGTGCCCTTTCCAGAATTATCCTCTCACGTGTGGCATAGCCAATGATTAAACCTGCCAGATAGCTTAGAGCTCCAGAATAATTCAAACCTGAGATTTCTAGCAAGAAAATATCATGTGTACGGAAAAGAAACTACCCAGCGTTATTCCCACTAGTGGGAGAGGGAAGAGGTTAGTTTGAGGTTAGCAGCAAGATTTTGGAGGCCTTGGCATGTGGTATAAATGTCTTCTGGCACACAGCTGAGCCTCTGGGCTGTACCTCAGCCGAAGTGGGACGTGATGTGTCCTCCTGCCTGTGCTGTAATTCACGGGGCGAGGCATTGCTTACTGGGGATTGCTTTGGAGCCCAGATATGCATGGAATGGGTTTTATAGAGGTTGAAGTTGATAGTGGCTTGTAGCTCGGGGCCTGTGATCCCTTCTTTAATAATCAAGTCTGCTCTCCTGCAGGCCTCCTTCCTCCTCCCAACACATAAAACTCCTCGTGTCTGCCCATCCCATGAATCCACAAGCAGTGATGGTTCTGCACATGCACAGTGCATATCTGCTCCGCTCTTTTCTGGGAATATGCAAAGCTGTTGGCAACACAGGGTGACTATAGCAGCTTTTTTGCTGTATAGCAGGTAATTTGTGTCAGCCTTTGTCTTAGGAGCCTGGAGCTTCATATGCTCAAAGCAGTTTTGCTTGGCAGGAACGGAAAACATTTCTTACGTTTTGGACGAATTTTTCTACTTACAGTTTGCTAAAGTGGGGTCTAAGGAAAGAATCACTCCATTTTGACTACTCTTGTTTAAACTGAAGTGGCCTTATAAGTCAGCCCATTCCTGCCAATCCTTTTCTGCCACACTCATGGATGAGATCCTAAAGCCCACCTTCCACCAGTGGCCTGCTCTCCTCACATGCCCTGCAGTCCTCGACTCTCTTCTCATCCAGCAGCTTCTTCAAACAGCAACAGGGAGCCCTCCACAATCTGCTTTCTAAGCTGCTCTGGCCCCTCTCTAAGCCAAATGCACACAGACTCCAGGCATTCAGCTTTATTCCAGAAACACAGAACGCATCTTCTTGCCTGTTTCTGCTGCTGGACTAACCAACCAGTTGTAATGCAGGTCTGGGACAGCTCTTCCCTGCTGCTCCTCTCTCCTCCAAGCTCTCCAGCAGGTTTTGGTCCAGTCTGGAATCATCTTCACTGCCATCCCTAGGAAAATTCCTTGGTGCATTGACAGGAGTGCACGACCAGAATGGTTTGCAAACTGCATCCATCCTCTGCTGCAGGAAGGAAAATATCTGCCCAGAGAAGCTGACTCTAAATACACAGTGGCATCACTTCCAGAGCCTTGACTGCAAAAATTAACTTCTTTCTTCCTTGAGCCCTCACTGCCAATGCTCATGCACAGAACTGCTGAATACTGAGGTCCCTTCTTTTCTGGAGGTGAGGAGAGAGAGGAGATCTGCTCCACAGCACCTGGGCAGCATTTAACCCAGCCCTGGGGTTTCTGCTGCCCCTGTAATTCAGTTATGCAATTAGTAACCAAGAACAACTGCATTCTTCTTTCATCCCATGATAAAGAAGGCTGGTGCTGCCTGTTGCAGCTCTATTTATAGCTTCCCTACACCCTCCTGCTCTCTCTCCCAGGCAAACCAAGGAACAAGCTGGAGGCTTCTGCATGGAGAAAGGGAGTTCTTTAGGTAGGGGCTGGGATGTGGGGTTTTGATAATACTATGTCACTACCCAGAGAATATCTCTCTCAAGAGGCTTTTTTGATAGACTATGCCTTTTTATGGAAACGGAACACTTTTCACCTAAAATGCTGAGGGTTTTGCAAGGCAAAGTTGGATCCAAAAGGGAAAGAAAAAAATGTTACTTCTACCAGAGTATTTCTGGGAGAGAACAATCACCTTTTGGGCCTTCTCAGCAGTTCTGTCCTCTCTGTGTTTTGGTTAAAATTGCTCAGCAGTGATGTAAAGTCCTGGAGCCTGGACCCCTTAGCCCAGATGAAAATGGTGTGAAGTACATGAGAGAGGACAGGCAGGAGAACAGGAAAAGGCAAAAGGGTTTTGGACCAGGAGCAAATGGAGTTGTTAAAATGGCATATTTTCTAACTAGCAGCAGAACTGCTGACTCTGGTTTAGATTACTGTTCCTTGCCTTCCATGAGCACTAATAGGCTATAAATAAACCCACAAAACCTTATTGCCAGAGAAAGTTAATTCCTGTTGCATTTACTGAAGTTTAGGGCTTTCTTTTCACAGCAGATGAAATCACTGGAGTGTTTGCTGTGATTTGGTGTAGAGTAGCTTAAATCAGAGCTTTGCTTGGACCGTTTCCCAGCATTCCCTTTGTTGTTGGATCAGCGTTCCTAGCGTGAATTTGCAAGGGGCCAAAGGAATTAAGTGCCCACACTGACTTATTTTGGTGATAGGGATGCCCACATTTGCCTTACAAATGCAAACTTTGAAAAAGTACACCCTGTTTTCAACAAGAAACCTACTGAACAGACTTCTAATCCGGGGAGATTTTTTTTCCTTGTCTTCTTACTTGAAATCTTCCTTTGACTTTTGGTCCGTGCAGCAGGGGAGATGTGCCAGTGTTGAGAACACCTGAAAAGCAATTAAAGGCAGCAGCTGCTGAGGGACTGCTTCTTTATTGCCCTCCACTGAAAAGGTTCATGGAAAACTATTTGCTTTCCCTGAGCTGCTGAAGGAAATGTTAGACAAGCTGTAGCTCTGTGCAGAGGTTTGTGCCTGCTCTAACCTCTCGCATCCGTTTGATATCTGCAAATCTATTGACAAATTATTTCCTATCAGCTTTTCACACTTGCTAGATTCCTGGGATGAGAGAGTCTTTATTTCTTTGCAGGGCTGAACTATAGCCAACTAGATTAGAAAATGTTACTTTCTGATAGAATTTTTTTTTCCCTTTTAGCTGCCTACAGAATGCTATACCGAGGTGCACAGAAAAAAATAAATTCCACACCAGAGATATGATTTTTCTATTAACCTTCTCACCTCAAACTTCTTCAGAGACGTTCATTTTTATCCCCTGGATTTCTATAGAATTTTTCCATAAGAACTGAAGAAGTTTGCAGAAATCAGCCATTCTTAAGAGAATTTCTTCATGCTCATATATTTGTACATTGCTTGTATCAGATTCCTTGTAAATATACAACTGTATTATAGATGATGCCTTGTGAGGCTCAATGGGTACATTACAGAGCCCCCCATTACCAGGCTTTGGTGAAACCCAGCCCTGCTGTGTTACTGGTATAAGAGGCAGGAAAAGGTGTCCAGGAGCTGGTATCACACATGGTTCTCTGCAGAAATCTGGTGTTTGACAAGAACTGGAGTGGTAAAGGAAATGGTGCTTTGGGGACTAGGGGTTCACCAGCCCACGTGGAGTGAGTCTGCAGCACTTGTTGGCCACGTTCACCAGCAAAGGAGTCTGCCTGTGAAACACTGCCACTGGTACGAGCACGGATGTGAAGGCAGGCACAATTAATCAAACTTTTTGAAACATGGAAAAAATCCATTTCATATGCAGCTGAAGACAGCCCTGCAGAGGAGTTCATCCCCGTTCCAAAGGGAGAGTTCCCACATTTTGATTGCTTGAGTACTTGAAGAACAATATGCAGAGCACTGCCATCAGAGAGGTATTTGCAATCAAGCACAGCCTAATGCAACCCTCTCTCTTGGGGTTTTTGTTGGTTTTTTTTTTCCTTCCCTGATATTTTCTCTTTCTCTCACTCTTCCTTTGTGGTTTATTGTGTCCTTTCAAGCATTAATTTCACCACTGGTAAGTAAAATTTCCTACTGACTGGGGTGCAATGGCAGTCAGGCCAGGATTTACACTTCCAGTTTAATAAAACCAGTGAGAATGATTTGTTAAATCAATGCAAGAAAAATGCAGGAGGGGAATTTCAAGCATCTCTGAGTTCATGGGCATGATTGCATAAGATGGAAGTAATAGCTTTAATTTCTTCTGATATGAGCAGTGTTCTCATGACCCTCATGCAGTAACAGAGGTCCTACATTCCTTCTTTATACTGGATTGATGTTTATTGCCTAGGATTTGGGATTTTTATCCTGAAATCTGGAGAACTATTGATTTCAAGATAACTTATGGCTACACATAAATCTAATGATTCAAGACAGCTTTCAGTAAAGGGCCAGTGTGGTAATGACTCCCTTGAATTCTGGCTATGAACTTGAGCAGGGTGACTTATTTCTGTTCTGCAGGCACCCAACAAAAATATTAATCTTACTGCGACAGTTAGGTGTCAATGCTTTGTGTTGTTAACCATTATATCAGAAAACTGGGGATTCGGAAATCTCTCTAATAGTTAGTGGTTGCTGTGGAGAATGGACTAGACCATGATTTTTACCAAAGTAAATGCGTTTGACTTCACACTGCTTTCCTTCTCCCTGGTGTGTTATTGATGGTGCTCTATTACACTCATTCTTTGGGGAAAAAAGTATTCACCAAATAAAAGAGTTTTCACTGATGTCCACATTTCATTGTGTTGTAATGCTGTTATTTTTCCCCTAAATTTTATCCATCCTTTGTCTAGTATATGTGGGCCTTTGGTGATAAGCACAGAAAAAAAAAAAAGGGATATTCTGGACACTCTTCAGTCTTCCTTAGTTAAAGAGCAGAACTGCATGTAGGGGCTATAAGGAGGTGCATAAAAGGGATCATGATTTGGCAGGCAGCTGTCTTGACAGGTTTTCATCTTCCTGTGCTTTTAAAAAACTTATTCCCTTTAAATATATCCCACACCCCGTCCCATGGCAGCTCAGGATACATGGGCAGACATACACGGACACTGTTACCAAGGCAGCAGCAGCACACAGACATCCTGCTGCTACCACAACAGCAAATGTTATATGGTTTTTATATACATATTTGTTTGTGTGCACACAGCTGTCCTGGCTTTAGGCCTAAATCTCACAAGTCAATGCCAGAAGCTGCAGTGATTTAAGACCATGGAGTTAGGCTGAATGTGGTGAAAGCTAAGCATGTGCTTAAACTTGCTTCTGGATGGGAACCTTCTTATCCAAGTAAAACTGGGAGGACAAGGACAGCCAGAAAGCCAGGAGCAGTCAGATCATCCAGGGAAAGGAGTGCAAGTTGTCACCCTCCATCACAGCCTCCCAGGCAAACAGGGCCAAATCCTTGGAGCTGCTGTGTCCTCCAAGGAGTCTCCCAAGTCAGGGTTTTCCTTGGCCATCTCCAAGTAATACCCAATAGACAGTGTAAATACTTTTAAATTTTGCCCACAATTCAGAACGCTTGTTGCATTATGTTTTTGTCCAAATAGATACAAATATTGCCCCTCATTATCCATAACCCCTGAAATTTTGTAGGTTTTTATTTTTTTCTTCTAATAATTAAGCCTGTTTTCTGTTGGCAGCCATCACATTTGCCTACACGAGGCCAAGTCTTTCCAAGTTTATTAGATTTATTATTTCTAAGAAATAGCTTTCATAACCAAAAGTGCCCATTAGTTCTCCAGCTATTTCCTGTCTTGTCCCCAGGTTGTTGCCCATGCCAGGTTCCCATGCAAGGGTGGTCTCATGTTACAGAAAGAGCCTCCTTCTCTCTGGAGGACACCAACTTCTCTGACCCCACACAGATATAATGAGGACTTTAAAACACAGAGTGCAGCAATTACCCATGCACGTGTCACAAACCAGGTCCACAGGATTATTTACTGTCTCTCTGCTTTTAGTTTTGTCCTTGTTCTGCATCCTATAAAGGTCCCTGTAATGCTGCCAGAATTTTGGTGCCTGTTATGTATTTTATTTACTGTTGAGAAATGAAAATATGTGTAAATTCATAAATGGCTAATACAAGAAATATTGCTTCTGTGACATAAGTCTGAGTCTTTCATGGCTCTTGCATCAAATGAATGGTCCAATGGGTCAGGAGGCTTAAGCCAATCTCCCAGCACCCCTTGACATTTAAATATAATTTAGCTTTCAGGGTCAGGGGAGAAGAAGGGAGGGGAAACTGAATGAGTTATGAAAATACAAATTAAACTACACTACTATTGCTTTACAACAGCCTGTGCCATATTAAACAGCTGACGTGTCTGTTCCGAGACCTTGTCTTGTTACTTTTACATTTATGTAAACTTACTTCTGTTAAAAAGAGCAGGAAAAGAAAAATCAATTGAAACAGAAGACAGAGATTTAATTTAGCTAGGGGGAAATCAGATCAAGGAAGGCAAATGATGAAGATAAAAGTAACCTCTGAACCAAAGTAGAGAGAGAGTGGTTGTCTGATGTTCATTAGAATTAATTAACAGCATTCTGCTCCTCTGGGACCCGGGGGGCTGAGGAGGGTGGGATTTGCTGCTGTTCCAAGAATGAAATAGAAACACAGACCAAAGAAAAAGGGAGCTGGGGGTTCTCACTCTTTCAGACTACAAGGGGTTGGTAGATCTAGATGTGGATGGACAGAAGTGAGGCGGTTTAAGAATAGCCCTTCCTCACCACAGCTGTGATGGAAAAAGGCAGTGACTGATGGATTATTGTGTTGGCAGTGTACCTGGGAAAATGAGGTTTATGTGATCCATGCTGTGTATGCAACTGTCTGCCTCTGCCTCTGCAAAAGTCATAATGTCCACTGGCTGATTTGAATGAGATACCTGAATACTCTGGAAGATATTAAGTTCCCAGAAGGAAATAGGCCAGCAGGTACAAAAGCATCCGTATCTGTGTTCAGGCTGATACTAGGACTGGACACACACTCCTTATGAGACACCAGAGAATCAACATTAGACAGAGCTGTAATTAACCTCCCAGCACTGCCAAGCCCACCACTAACCCATGTCCTCAAGTGCCACATCTACACCTCAACACCTGCAGGGTCGGTGACTCCACCACTTCCCTGGGTGGCCTGTTCCACTGCTTGACAACCTTCAGAGAAGAGATTTTTCCTCATGTCCAATCTAACCCTCTCCTGGCACGATGGGAAGATATTTCTTCTTGTCCTGTCCCTTGCTACTTGGGAGGAGAGCCCGACCCCCACCTGGTTGCACCCTCCATTCTGGGAGCTATAGAGAGCAATAAGGTCCCTCCAGAGTGTCCTTTTCTCCAGCCTGAGCCCCCCTCAGCTGCTCCTCATCAGACTCATGCTCCAGCTCCTTCACCAGCTCCGTTTTCTCTGGAGACACTCCAGGCCTTCAATGTCCTTCTTGTAGTGAGGGGCCCAGAACCGACCCCGGGATTCGAGGTGCAGCCTCACCAGTGCCAAGTACAGAGGGACAATCACTGCTCTTGTCCTGCTGGCCACACCGTTGCTGACACAAGCCAGGATTCTGTCAGCCTTTTTGGCCACCTGGGCACACTGCCAGCTCATATTCAGCTGCAATCCAGACGATTAAACCCAGGATAATCCAAATACCAGACACAAAATGGCAGGAAGGAGGTTTCATAAATTCATGTGGGTTTTTTCCCCTCATCCTTCACCAAGAAGTCCTGCCAGGAAGGCTGTTCATGGCAGCCCTGAAGATCCTGCGCCCGCACTCGGCGTGTGCTGGAGGAGGAGGGGCAGCCAGTCCAGGAGTGCGAGCAAACCAACAGACCTGCTTCCCAGAACATGGGAGGCAGCTGAGTGTGGAAGGACACAGACTTTGTTTGTTTGTTTTGGATTGAAAAGGAAGGCTCATTTTAAGCTTCATAGGATTTTTTGAGGGATGGAAGAAATCAGCCTTTACCAAATACAGGGAAAAACTGACTTTTCGAAACCTGGAGGGGATCAGGGCTTAAACAAACAGAGTCTCTGAAATTAAACCATGCAAATGTACTTGACAGATTCCCTGTTCAGAAAATGGTGCCCAAGAACAAATAGTTCTTTGGCTGTTGAAATGTTACAGGATATTGGCAGCCTAAAGAAATGAAAATAACCCCTTGAATCAAGACATTCTGCATCCCCTGAGCTGCTGTGCTCCTGCCCTGTGGCCAGGGGGTGTGAGCATTCTCAAGATGGTGATGACTGCATGATTTACAAAATCCCTTTTTCCAAGGATGCCTCGAGAGGTACATCTGTATAGCTGATCCCAGCCAGCCATGGCATCAGTCTCTGAAGACTGTTCCCCGTGATGTCTGTTTGTTACATAAAAGCAGAGTGTGGGCCGCTGGAATCTTCATTTACTGCCTCTCCCAGCAGTTTAGAGAGGGGACAAATGTGAACAAGGTACATGTGCTGCTCAGTTCAGCATTCAAGAGCAAAGCAAAGACCAAGGGGACGGGAGCAAACCAGATTATGTTGATGCCCTGCTTAGATCTGTTCCTCCAACCCTGCTGCAGCCTCAAGCCTCCAGACCTGATCCTTCCAGGTGAGCAAGCTGATTCCATCAAATTGGGAAGATATGATGCTGTTGGGAAAAAAGGCCTCTTCATTAGGATCATTTGATCATGGAACAACATGCATAAGAAATTCCTTAGCTGGACACTGACTTGAAAAGGAGGGGAAGGAGCAAGATGCCTCTTGGACTATACTCTGACAATCTGAAAATTCACCAGGCATTTCGACTATCAAGCTACCCCAACACACGTGAGCAGTATGAAGCATGAAAGTAGAGCAAGATCTGAATTTGATGGGTCAATCTCTTCAGTGATTTGATTGCACTAAATTCAATCTTTAGTTCAGAGAGGTGACACAGAGCTGAAAATTGAAGCTCAGCTACAGAAATTGAGTCTCAGGAAGGCAAGAAAGCAGCAAAGCATAAAGGGAAAAGAAAATAATTTCTTAAATAACTTCCCTTTTGATTCCTCTAGCTAAAGCCAGTGTTTGCCAAGAGACAGTCCATGCATAGCTTTGCCTCCTGTGCTTCAGAAAGGGAGTCACTGGGGGGCAGACGTTGAAACCCCAGCACCCAGCAGCCAAGTATGAACTATATTGCTGAGGAATTTCTTTCATGACTAATCCTGCCAGCTGTTCTGGTAGGAGGGGGAGCCTTTCCCTCCTTGGGAGAAACGAAACTCAGTCTGGGCCATGATATACGCACATCAGAGCTCCTGAGGGCAATGATCAGTGCATGGTAGTTTGGTACCACTGAGAGGTTCACCTACCAAGAGCAGGTGCTCACTTATAACTGGGGCTGAAGGGGGAATGGATAGAAGATAAACAGCTCTCAATGTGTTGGCAGAGACCCCAGCCAAGCTGGAGTCTCTACAGGGTGTTTTAATTTCCAGGGCTGTCACCTATCTTGGAACAGTTGTGGTTCTCCAGGAGCCAAGGCTGTGGCTCTGTGTGGTCCTTGGAGCCAGTTCATGTCTCAGTATGAGGAGTTCTGTTTTGTCCTATGAAGACATAAAAGTTTGGTCTTTTCTGCACTCAAAAATATTCAAACGAGAAAGCCTGAATTCACCCTCCTGCAGGAGCTTTGGGATTTCTTCCCTTCCCAGCCTGGGAAAGCTCTTGCAGGCATGGTAGAGATTATCGGTAGTAGTTACAACGGTATTTATGCATTGTATTTTAAAACATTTTGCTTGAAGCGTTCTGCAAAGAACCGATATTACAATAATAAGCAACAATTTAGAAATTATCATCAAAGTGGAAAACCAAGATAGATAAAACGTAGAGAGCCAAAGGGCATCATTAGAAAGAAGGGGAGGCTTCCCCTTGGAATGCAGCCATGATGCAGAAAATGCCTATTCAGAGCTAACTTTCACCTGATCCTTCTTCGCTTCGAGAAAAATGTGCATTAGAATTTAGTGTTGCAATGTCTATGTTAGAATTCAAAAAGCAAACACAGCCATGAGCTTCTGCTTGTTTTGAGATCTCGTTCGCCCTACTTCTCTCCTCTTAGATATTATGCATCTTTAACAGGTTGTAAAGGAAAACACAGCTCTCTTGACTGCACCAGGGGGTCAAAAATGTTTTCGGCTCTTGCTTAAGTGAAAGATCAGGAATTTTTGTGGACTTGGGCCACAGTTGTTCTGTATATGACCACATAGCCCAACAGCAGTGACACAAGCAGAGAAGAGGAATAGCTTTAAAGTATTACAGACACAATTCACCATGCTTCTTATGTTACCATGACTGTACAGATTCTTACAGCAATCAAGGTTTTTCACTAAAGCCCATTTTTAAGAGAACATTCATTTTCACTGAAAGAAAAATTGTTAAAGACTTATCTGTCTTCCTTAAAGTCTGGGCATATTATAAAAAATAGTTGGAGTCCTAAAGGAGATTATTTCAATTTTCAGCTGGAAAATACTGACCAAAGTGCCAAAACCTCAGCTTCATATGGAATACAAAAAAAGAAATTAAAGTGTTTGGTGAAGTCTTTTCCTCTTCCTCTGGGTCATCTTTACAAGCTACATTCCTTTTCTTCTCTTCCTTGACTGCTCCAGGATATCCCTTCCCAATTCTGCTCTTTCCCTGGAAATTCTCACCTCTGCAATTTTAACTCCACAGTCCCTCGATGCAGCAGGAGCCTGGCAAAGCTCCAGAGGCTGATGATTTGGGGCAGCAACTCTGTCGTGCTGTCAGCTGAGAATCCTCCCACCAGCACTGAACTCTTTCTAAGGCAGCTTTTGCCTCAGTTTGTACGTGAAGGTGTCATTCACTCTGCTATTTACAGAGTTCAAGGATAAAAGATTTCATATTCTCATCAAACTTCTCATTTCAGATCTCTCTAAGCTTCATCCAGTTAAGCTGAACTGGGCATACAAACAGTTCAGCTTATGTGAAACTTCTGAGAGTTTTGTTTTAAAGAACATGGAAGATGGGACAACAGTGATACTAAATTAATTTGCTGCTTAAGCATTCTTGCCATTTAAATGTTTTGATCTTGTGTTCAGATTGAATTTTTTTAGTATTTTGACATTTATTTTAAAATATTTTCCCCAGAACCACACACAAATCCAGTGGCCGTCTATATTGTTAATCTTCCTTTTTGATCCTAATATATTTTAAAATTTCTGAGTTCCAACAGCTGTGGTTTTCCCCTTTGGTCTTTTCATTCTCACACAAGTTTTTCACCATTCTTAATGGGATGGCTGATCACACCTCTTATCTTCCACATGTAACACTGTGTGTGCATATATAACATGCATATATGCATTCTGTATGTTTAGTTTTGGGCAGCGGGCTGCCAGTAAGATGCCCTTAGCCAAGGCTGTTGGGTGGTGGCTCTGGCCTCATCTATTTGAGACAGCAGCAGCTCCTCAGTTTTAGGACCCTATTTACCTCTACTGAACCGTGTCTGGTTCTTCTGGGGATTGTGCTGTTCGTTGAGTAAATGCTGTAGATAATTTCAAAGTCATTGGCAAAATATCTTCTGGAGGTACCAAGACTGATCCTTTGAGAGGCAGCAAAGGCATCTCTGAGGGCATCAGGGACTGGCTTTCCTCCTCATCCAAGTGGCTGAGCACATCTCTGCCTTTAAGAGCTCGGTGTGGGAGGCAGCCGGGCTGGCAGGCAGAGCCAGCCCTGTCACGGGGCACTGGAGAAGGCTGACCAACAAGCCACAGGTTCCCCAGTGCCACATTGTCAAAAGCAATGTTCCCATTTAGTCGCTCGCACTCGCTGTCTTTCAAGCCTCATTGAGCTCCAACAGGGGTAAAAAAAAGTCTCTGCGATGAATGTGATCTTCATCTGCGGGACAGAGACGTTTAGAGGATGTCACTGCCATCGCTCTGGCTTGGGGTGAGGCTGAAAGAACTCCTGTCAGCCCCATGATGAAAACAGGATGGAGGAACGCTGCTAACAACAGGCAGCCGTCAACACTTCCGAAGCTCTCCTCTGAAATAAGGCCACTGGGTTGTCTCTAAATCTTGCTGTGGGTGTGCGTGGTGCTGTGAGCTGCAGGTCTCTGCGTATTAGGGGCTGTCTGGAGCAGTGAGGGGCCCTGCAGCTGCCAGACCCCAGCCGAGGGTGACAGCTGTAGAGGCATCATTACTGCCCACCTCCCACTGCTCCTGCTCACAGCCACAGCCGCCTTCTTGCTTCAGTTTAGTTTATATGCGACATAATTTCCCCATAAAGGAGGGCTGATTGTAAATCCAGATGGAAATGGATTTGCATGAAATGCACTTTAATTAATTAGCTAAATGTTTGCAAAGTGCTTTGAAGATGTAAAACTCCATACAAGTGTTCAACGATTCTAATAATAAAATAACAATAATTAATTTCCCCAGGAAGCGTGTGTACAGCTTGTGCTCAGAATATTCCTATCCAAGAACATAAAAAAATATAACCCCACTTTACCTCTGACATTTTATTGAGGACTGAGTACTGCAATAAAGTAAATTAATTCATTTATTCATCCATGGAGACTTCAGTTTGGCTCTAGTTTAAAAAAGAAAATAGCAGCCATAGTGCCCATTAGTCAATGTGACAGAACAGAAGTATAATTTAGAGCAGTTAAGCAAGACAGGGCTGTTTAGCAACGAGGCATCTGGTAAGAGGACCAAGTATCTCTGCTTTCAGTTTTTACATAAGAGCAGTATGGCCCTGCAATAAGGTGGCCTGCAGTGACTCAAAATCTGGATGTAATTCTGAGTACATTAATTATGGAGGAAGCAGGTAGAAACCTGGGCTGTTACAGGTGCTTTTACACGTTGCTCCTGAGTCGGAAACTCTGCTCCCTTCCCTTGGAAAAAGTGTTCATTTCAGTGCTTGCATTCCCTTGGTTTTGATTTCTGCAAACATTTGGTCAGATTTCTGCATGCAAGAAGTTAGTGAGAAAAAAAAGCCAGTGCAAAAGCTCATGCGAATATGCGTTTGCCAGAGGATTTAATCCTCCAGCAAATGCTTCCAGCATTTCAACGGTGCCTTGAAGGCTCTGTGGTTTACAGCAAAGCTCCAGCCCAAGAGTCAGCCTTCCCTGTGCTGCACCACCAGGATTGTGTTCCATAAGGGAAACTGGGCTAGACCGTCCTCTGAAGGAAGGAGCTGACAATGCAGCTTCCTGACAGGTTTTCACTTGAAATCGCTCAGACTTGCTAACTTACCCCTGACATCCCACCAAATGCATCTGTTGGAGCAGGTCACCGCAGAGACACAAGGGCAGGGCAGAGAAGATCTGTGGACTGGCTGATTTCTCCCTGCATTTTTCATGCTTTGTACGAGTGCAGAGATGAGTGGTGAAAGTTTGTGTCATTAATCAGTAGCGTATACCCAGAGCATTAGGGATTTTAAAGCTGAGGAGATAATGTGACAAATGAAAAAAATTATGTGAATTAGCAGAAAACTGACTTTTCCCCTCGATATTAATTCATTTCTATGGCAAGGGTGCACTTTCAGAGCGCAATCAAATTCATTAAGAGGTTTTGATGGATATGGAGAGACAGGAAAACACCATTTATCACTTGGAAAAGCTTCACAAAGCACGAGAAGGGCTCCTTTATGGAGTCATAACAGCAAGAGATGTCATCTGTCAGGGAGCCTGCATGATGGCTCTCCTTCCCCAAGTGGGGATGTGCAGATTGCAAGTGAGGCTTTAAACTTCTCTCCAGAGCCTGAGTTCAGGAGTTTGTTTTTAGCCAGAGAAGAAAAGTAGGAGAGTTGGGCTACTTCCTGCAGAGGCACTCTGCCACCCAATTCAGCAAGGAATTGTGTGAGATTCACCTGATTCATCTGTCTCAGAGCAGAATTTTATGACAAAAACCATCTGTTTTGTTCCCAGTAGTTATGTAGAGTGTTATATAACAAGAAGCACTAGAATGAGACACTCAAACAAAAACAAACCTGTACTTTATCTCCATGTCTATAAGCAAACTGAGTGACAGCAAATGATTTTAGATGTATCTCTAATCTCCTTACCAAAGCAGAGGAGATATTCATGCTCCACCAGAAGTAACAAGAAGCATTCAAAAGAATAGCTGAGGCCAGCCATTTTCCCTAAAATAAATACTTAGCTGTTTGCCAAAAACTGGAAGGATATCTGACAGTCATCAGCATGAATTTTCTTGAAGAGGATGCCCGGAGTAAGGAGAAAGACCTGAAGGATTCAAGCATGCAAAAATAATATAACTTTACCCTGAGTTTGAATTCATCCTGATTCTGGAGAGCAGCAATGGAGGATTTGAAATCTCCATACAACCTCAACACTCTGACGGAATAAAAAGAACACAACTGACCTGCTGCATCTGACCATTATGTTATTGAACAATTCCCACCTATGGACTGAGGGATTTAGCCCTTGGAAATCCAACTTGTATTTGCAGAGCTGTTTCCTGACCTTTTGTGTGAGCCAGTGTAGTCATGAGCAGTAAGATCAAAGGCCTGATGAATGTCTGATGTGAAGAGAAAAGAAAAGGCTTCAGGCTCTTTCCCTTAGAGACTGATGAACACTCATTTCCGGTTAATTTAATAGGATATCTGCTGAAAAAGGGACTCCTGTATACAGTACATTGAACACAATCTCCTATATTTTCTGTGCTTAAGTGGATGATCTGTTCTAGTGAGCCTCTGTCTCAGCAGACACCAAATATTATGTTTGTCAGATGAATGTACCTCTTCAGGAGCTCAGTTTGCAAGCTCTGGGTGCACTTCAGATTGCAGATGTCGATTCGGAATGGATACAGAAACCCAGGAACCTGCCTGATTTGGGACAAATGGAAGAGGTGACCCAAGCCTCCAGTGCAGTAAATCAGTCAAATTTAATTGGTTTTGGTGCAGCAGCAGTGATTGTGGTCCCTGATGATCCAAGTTGTAATCTCTAGACCAGTTGATTGTGGTGCGATTGAAGCAGAGGGATGAAGAAGGAGCGTGTTTTTAGGCAGCAACACCAGCATCAGGCTTAAAGCTGACAAGGGAAAATTAATAATGCACATCATGACATGAGAGCATTTTATTCCTGAGCCATCACTGAGGACTGTTTTTTGGCACAGTAACTGACCCATGCACCTCGAAGGAGCAGGAATGATCCTTGGGGAACAGCTCCCCTGCCTGAGGCACAGCTCAGTGAGACAAGCTCTCCCTGTTTGCCCCTCAGCAAGGACTCCTGCACGTTTCACAGCAGAGAGGAACACACAAATATGTGTCCTCTCTGGTAGTTCCTACCCCAAACCTCCCTATACAGAAGCAAAACTCAGCTAAATTTCACAAAGACATCTTCAAAAAGCTTTTTGGCTGGTTGCTACCTGCGAAGTAATAGTCTGTCTCTGTAGAGAATAACTTTGGGAGGGACA
Organism: Callaeas wilsoni; assembly: GCA_013398955.1. Lineage (NCBI taxonomy): Eukaryota > Metazoa > Chordata > Aves > Passeriformes > Callaeidae > Callaeas > Callaeas wilsoni. Next base: position 105,649 of record VWPU01018260.1, on the reverse strand, counting down.
TAATGAAAGGGAGGAGGGAAAGAGTTGACTTTATTTAAGGAAATACATTTAGTGAAGCTAAACATGTCATCTAGATCTTCATTTTGCATGTGTCAAGTAAGTACAAGAAGATTGTGTTTGCAGTAGGCAAGAGCCCATGCTGAAGCCCAAGTGTCTACATTAATGTGACCAACTGCTTTAGGGTTTTCTTCACTGGGACATTATCGTAATCTAACCCTTTCAGCTGCTAATTTCCTGTGCTTTGCAGGATGGTGAGCAAGGTACAGGGAAGGAAGTTCTTAGAGGGGAATGGGGCATTTTACTGCATTTTACTGTGTTAAGTAATTACAAATTTAATTATTTCATATACTCTCTGCCTTTGATAGTTTCATCAACATAAAAATACTCTGCAACAGCATAATTTCTCAGGAAGCAGCAAATAAAGAATCAAATGGTGATTGGAGCCATCAACTTTGTCATCTGCGTCCCTGCTTCTTTTGTCAAATTCCTTTGTGGAGCTCAAGTTTGTGTGGATCTCTCCCCTAAATCCGCTGAGCAGAGTCAGGGCCACAGAGCAGACTGTTCTCTGTTCTTTTAGGATATAAATGAAGGCTGGAAGAATAATAGAATCATAGAATGTCCTGGGTTGGAAGGGATCCACAAGGAGCATTGCTAATCTATTTCACTGTAGCTGGGGTGGTCAGGGCTGTAAAATGGTTCAGTGCTTAACTACACTTTTATAACCCTCTACAGGAGACAGAGTGATGCCAGAAAGCCTCTGCATTTACCACTGCAGAGGGAGTGGAAGGAGACATGCTCCTAAAAGTGCAGTTTACCAGGGGAAGCTGCAGCAGCTGTATCTGTGCTAGCAAAGAGCTCTTCCCTCAAGCTCAGCCTAGGATTTACCCTTTTTCCTGAAACTCAGACAACTCCATGTTGGACCAAACGCATGTGAGATGCTACCAGGCTGGTCTCTGACAGCTGGAACAGCTCCAAGGATACTATAGACTGCTGCTGTTGTAGCAGATCTGAATTGCATGAGGAGGAACTGAGAGCTTGCCATCATTACGCTCTGCAAATCCTGGCTGAGAGGCTGCTCTGCAGATGCCCCTGCCTGTCTTCTTCACTGCTGTCAATTAATTGTTTTCTTATCCTCCATTCTGTTCTCTCTTGATTTAGTCTTCAGTCATGAGCACTTTCATGCCACCTTTCTCCTCCTTGGATCATGGAAGAATGTGGCCCCTGGCTTTAAGCAGCCATCCTACCCCACAGGGTGCCTGCTGTGCCTCACAGACACTGTCCCTGTTAACGAGCTGGGACAAAACTTTGGCTCCAACCTGAAAAATGGAGGTGCCAGCAAAATGAGGAGCCACAGTTCTTCTTCTCTCTAAATCCCATTGTTGGTCTCAGTGGTAATAAATCAGAGTTTAAAACCCTTTAGCTTTTCATCATCCATTAGACTAAACATCCGCTACTCATCTATTTTCCTTCTGCAGTATCATTGTCTTCACGAGTCAGAATTAATTGATTTCTATGTATTGGGTTGGGTTTCATAAGAAGGCTAAATATTCCCAAGAGATGAAAACATGAACTAAGTGGTGTGCGTGCAAAATAGATTTCCATCTACATAAGGGGGAAGTGAGAGTTCAATACAGAGCTACTGTTATAATCCTGGAGACACAGGAAAACCACAAAATTGCTGTATGTGCAGCACGGGAACAGGTTGCTCAGAGAAGCCGTGGCTGCCCCATCTTTGGAATTGTTCAAAATCAGGCTGGATGTCCCTGCCCCTTGCAGAAGGTTTGGACTAAATGATCTTTGAATGTCCTCCTCAACTCAAACCAGTCTGTGATTATATGGGGTCTCTTAGGTAGGTACAGAAGTATCTATTTTATAAATAAAGTGGAAATCCATGATGGAAGGTAAGTTGTTTGAGAGAGATCAAACAACAGACAAACTACATAATCCTTAGGAAAACTGAGGAATTCTGGATGTCACTCTTATGCTTTGCCTTCTGAACCATGTTATCATCTGAATGTGTAAGAAAACAAAATCTACAATAAAACAAGCTTCAATCATAAGTCAGTGAAGCTGAGGGGGCAGCAGGTCTCAATTTTTCCTCTCAAAATCAAAACCCTAAAAGACAAGGAAAGTTCAGTTCCTGTCCAGTAAAAAGCCATTATTGTGTCTGACAATGACAGGTTTTGCATACACAGACACACAATGTGCATGCACATGCATACAAAGTTGTTCCATAATAACAGGTTTTCTGGCTTAGTCTCAAAGCTGACGTAAATGAGAAGACTGGGAGCTTCTCTTCTGCTGTTTTATGGGCTGTGAATAAGATTGCACTTGTCCTGATGATCCTTCCATTTGGCCATCATTCATAGCCATCAGACAGACTGCCCCTCACAAAGAAAGGACACCCATCCATACCCAGGAGTCTGTCAGATAGAGTCAACATGTCACTCTAAACATACCCACAGTGACCCAACACGTGTTTTTCTCCCTTCATTCTTTAATTTAAAATAGTTTTTCTCTTTCCTTTCCCTTTTCACCTGCTCCCTGGATGGAAATTGCACTGCTAGGAAGGCAGGGACACCAGCTGCTCTGTATCTCTCTCCATTTATCTCTCTTAGGTCCCGAAACAGTCAGCTGCTTTGGTGCATGCTGCACAATAAGCACCTGCTTGAATCCATCCTTGTTCAGTGAAACATTTAAAACTCATTGTAAGCCCCACTGACACCAAGCAGAGTTAAACACAGTTAATGCCATACTTAAAATTCAGCCCAGTTATGTAGTGCTTTGCCAAATCATTATTTGGCACTGGATAGCAGTGCAGGCCTAAGTGACCTCCAAAAGGCTGCTCATTACAGCTGTTCATACCAGTTAGGGGCAAATACCTTAAGGTGCAGTTAAGGAAATGTACCCAACTTCAGGTCTTTGCCACTCACAAGCAAAAGCTCAAGGAAGCTGAGAGGAGAAGGTTCAATTTGGTCTCCAAATTTCACGTAAGGCCTGAGGAATAAATGCAAAAATTGCTGCTTATAAAGTTTTGAGGTTAGCAATCATTCACAGCTGCCATAAAAGCCAGACAACTTCCATATACCTCATTTTAGCTGCCTAAAATCTAAATTTACATGTTACAAAATCTGAAAGTAACTTAGGGCTGTTTGCTTGTAGTTGCCTACCTAGAATTTTCAATGCTTGAAAATTCATCATCTAATAAAATGATTTGAGTGGAAACCATTCAGTGTCTCAGTTATGCTCCTGACTTGTCATGACCAGCTGAGATAACTCACCACCAACACAAACAGTGCCTGTGCACATCAACAGCAGCAGAAACAGCCCCCTGGAAGTTGTGCAGTGGGCTGGTTTTCAGAGTGTTTACGCTAGAGTACAGGCAGTGAGGAGTCCAAAGTTGTACCTACACCATCCGTATCATCAAGAACGTAAAGGCACTATAACTGCCTGACTCTGGTCTGCAGGAAATCTGTCTGAGCCATCTGTTCTCCAAGAGTTTGTTGACTAGTGCACAACTGGAGTGGCAATGCCTAATGGGAGATGTCTAATGGGCAGATGAAGAGAGCAAGCTAAACAGCTCAGTCTCTGACCATTAAAAACTGGCTTTGGTTGGGCTGCCTGGCTGAACTGCCAATGGTTCAGCTATTAGAGGGCTCAAGATGCTTATCCAAAAATAGGTTTAGGGCTTTTTGTCAAATTTCAACACTTTGGTTCTGTCTAACCCACTGTAAAATCTGCCTGATCTTTGGATCTGCTTGGAGCTCTGTGAAAATCAAACTAAGACAACGAGAGCCACAAAACCCAATAGATTTACTGATGGGAAGTATTTAAGCCTATCTTTTGTTTTCTCTTAGATGCAGCCCCTAGTACTGATATCACTGGAAACATCTGAAAGTTCTTTCAAAGTGCAAGGAATCTCTCAGGTCAGGTATTAAATGGAAGAAGCAAGACCTCAGCACCAGCCATGCTGTCTGCAGGCAGAATCTCGCAGTGTCCCACTTCTTCCTGCTCTCAAAGGAGTCTTATGCTGTAAAAGAACTCCAGTGGAGCAGAATTCCTCTGCCTAGCAGTACACTCACCATGAGCTCACCAGAGGTGAGTCTGCACCATTTCCCCTGTTCAAAATATCTGCTGAGATACTTATGTTTGGCTCTGCCTGTGTGTGAAACCTCTCCTCAGCCAGGACCCCATAAAGAGCTTTTCTGCAAAGCATCACTGAAGCCCCAAACTGGTGAAATGAGCGGTGAGACAGGAGGCACAACCTCCACAGGAGGGAAATCATGACAACACAGCTTGTGAAGAGTAGCAGATGCCACCATGCTCACCCAGAGCTTGCCAAAGAGCTTGTTTGTTTGAGTTGCCTCCACTGCCTTTTTCCATGTACACGATTGCTCACGCACACAAAGCCAATGAGCAACTGCACGGGGATGAACACACACACGCTCAAACCCGACCACATGGTGCTTCTTCTGCCAGCTGGAAAAGGAGGGCTGCAGTGTCTCTTCTTTTCCTTGTTTCTTACCCCCACTTACCCCCCTTGTTTCTTATCCCAGAAAAGTCTGGGATATCAAACAACAACCTGTATAGAGAAGATAGAGCAGCTTAAAATGGACAAAAATACCTGAAACAATCTCATCTGCTTTGCCCAGGAGGAGCTGCTATTTCATTTTGATGCCTGCTGAAGCTGTGGCTGTCTCCCTTAGTCTCAGCAGTGATTTTCGTTCCTTAATTAATCAATTACACATGTAACTGTGGTCCATTAGCAAGGCAGATGACTGTCTTCAGACGCTGATTACTGGTTTCGGAAGAGCCCAAAAATATTTCAGTAGGATGAATAAATTTCTTCTATGAGGTTTTAATGAGACCATTTAGCTTTTTTTCTTGTTTTAAAAAACGAGAACTGAAATGGGCATAATAAACCAACTCCACCTACATGATGCACAGGGGAAAAACAATAGGCCCCAGTTTTAGACCCTGTCTGCTCTTAATTGTACTTGGAAGAGTATGTAATGGAGGACTAATGGTACCTATGTGTTTAGCTCACTTAGCAGTGCAGAGGGGATGATTTCCTATACACAGGCACTTTGGTTGGCTGTTTTATAAGATAATGATCAGGACACATACATTAGTAATAGACTGCCATGGTCACTACGTCCTGAGTTATAAACCCCAGCTGGTCATGACCATAATTATTAATAATAACAGTAATCCACATTTTGAAATCCTATTTCACCCCAAGAGCTACCGGAGTCTTTTTATATAATATACACATTGCAGGAAGTCTAATTTCATCTGTGTAGGGGCGTTTTTTCAGTGTGAGGGCACATTTTCAAAGAATCAAAAATTCAGTTCTTAGAGCAACTCAGTTTACTGTGCTGCACACAAAAATACAGCCAGGATCTCAGTACTTAATTTTCTGTCATCTTCCCATAGTATATACGTTGTGTTGGTTAATTTCATTAATCCGTTATTGACAAGAAGAGCTCAGGACTTTGATTTTAAATCTCATCTGAGAGTCTGAAAGCCTCTCCTCTCCAGCAACTGCTTGCCCCTGGGTCACTGCTACTATTACATGATGATTTATATGTACATATTCTGCTTGGAAGTTGCATTATATTTGCTTTCTCCTGTTTTTCTTCCTGACACTGAGGATAAAAACAGCAATCAACATGGGACATCGGCAAGGGCTCACAGCTGGCCCCATCCCCATTACCTTCAGCCTTTCTCAATGTTTCACTGATTATTTTCCAAACCAAGAGGCTTAAGCTGTGAAATTCCTGAAAAATTAGTTCTGAGCTCAAGTGCCAAAAATATACATTTCATGTAATGCTGGAAAGAAGACAGGGTGATCCCCACTCTGTGTTTGCCAAAGCATCTCTGAAATCCAAATAAATTAAACTTCTTATTCAATCAGTGTTGCCAAGTGGATGGGTACAAGCAGCTCCAGTAGTGAGCAAGTAAATTGGCCATATTCTGGGATTTATTCTTTTAGGCTTTTTATCAACAAGAGAGCCATCAGAGTCTTTTATTCCTGCTGGACCAGTGTCCTACACCCCCTCCCCCCGCCCCAGACACATTTTCAGAACTCCTGGTGTTGCCCAAAGCTTTGGAGTCAACTGGACTTTCACTCTTTCCTTTAAGGATATTTAGATTCGACTCAGGAGTCAGAAGTCAGGAATATATGGATAAAACATCCCCAAAGCTGGGATAAAGGCAGTAAGAAGCAATTTGCATTGTAAAGAACTTTTATAAGTATGCAGCCTATTAATAACTGCCTCCACTTGTGACAAATGTCACTGGGCTGATTTGAGCTGCTTTGGAGGCGGAAGAGACAATTATCTATTACCCTGGAAGATACTCTCAACAAATTATTCATATTCGAAGGGTGTTGGGATGGTGTTTTCTTTTGTTTTGTTTGCCTGATGAGCAATTTCAACCCAAAAGTCCTGCCTTTTAAAGGCTTCAGACTCAGGGTCACCTCTGCAGGGCATTTGCATCTCCCCAACCCATCAGTCCTGTGGCACTTTGTGTCGCACAAACTTGAAAGCAAAACATGAAAAGAATTAGAAATCAATGGAGAAGATTTGGGCATTTACATAGCTTCAGAGCTGTGATGGCCAAGGAAAAGCTTGCTATGGCACCTGGAAAAACAGGAGTCTGTGAGCTTTCTTCAGAGAAAAGTTTTGCAATTACCTGGCCCTCATCATAGTTTGACACTTCTGAGCTATCTTCTATAGAAGAAGTGCTCTTACTGAACCCAAGGCATTTGGAGGAGAAAACAAACTCCCACACAGGCAGAAAAATCGCTGTAATTCACCTGGTGAATTCACTCTGAGCAAAAAGCCCATGAAACAGATCCCATTACCCTGTCCTTGAGCTGGGAACAAGGGGAACAGAATTGGTCACTTCTCTGGATCTGACTGTACTTGGGAACTGTCAGTCCTCGAGACTGCACAAATCATGAAAGTCAGACAGCCAAGTCAACAGTGAACATTTCAGCTTTCTCCCTGTGTCCCTGCATACGCACTGGAGAGCCCCATCTCCTGCCACCTCCCAGGGACTGACTCTCCACATCCCCTGTCACGTCCTGCAGCAAGCTGAGATCTTGCTGAAATCAATGAACTTGGTTCTTTGCAGGACTTGGCTTCCAGCAGAAACAGTCTGTCTCAGTTTGAGAGACAGGTGTCTGATAAGGAAGGCAGAAGTCTTCGTTGGAATGGAAAAAATGTAGCCCCCTTCCCTCCAAACTGTTATAATTTTGAAATTAAGGGCCTCTCAGGCAAAGATATGAGAAGAGGAATAACAGTTCTTTACTAGTATATCTAATAAGGCAAAACCAACAATAGCTCTGGCATTAACAACAAAACAGACCCAGGAACCCAGTGACGGCTGTCTCAGTCGCAGGCACTTTCCCCTTCGGTGCAGTTCCGCTCACAGCCGGCAGGGGCGCTGGTGGCTCCCGGTGCGCAGGGCAGGTGCGATGGTTCCCCGCGGCTGCAGGGGGCGCTCCGGCGGCCAGCTGGGACGGCAGAGACGAGCAGAAGTCCCGGAGTGGTGGAGGAGATGGATTACATTCCGGAGCTGCAGTGGGAAATCCTGGAGAGGTCTCGGCAGGCAGGAGGGGTGAGGCTACAGAGCAGCGAAGGCTGTGAGCAGTGCTGAAGAAGCGGCAGGGCGGGGCAGCGGCAGCCCAGCTCTAACCAAGGCAGGGAGAGGCAGGATCGGGGCACCCACGCAGATGGTAAGAAAGTCTCTCCCTTAGTGAGGTGGCTGTTAATAAGGTCTCAGTTCAAAAGGCTGCTCTTACGAGCAGGACTCACCCCATGACAGAAGAAGCAGGACCGGGCTAGTCCACGGTGACAGCCGCAAAACTCTCCTCTCCAAACAGCTCTGGCTGTCCCTCTTCCCCAGCTAAGAGCGAGAGAGTGAGAGCCAGGGGCTGGCCCCAGCCCTGCCTTCTCCAGTCTCCCCTCTCGCGGTATCTCCCTCCTACCTGGGCAACCTCAGGTAACAGAGAGGGGCCATCAGCACTCTCCCCTGAGCTGATAACTTCTTTTGTCTGTTAAGTGTCCAGTTGTTACGGCCCATTAGCCACACGTATGGGGAAAATTCCTTAAGAGAGAAAAAAAACCCCAACAAAACAAAACAAGAACTCCTAAAACCCCTACACAGTCACACAAGGTGTTGTGACAAGCTAGCATCAGAGCTCACACCTATCCCAGTGTGGACTGCAGGCTTAAGCCACGTGAATGGTTTTGCGCCCGGTTACAAAGGCACCAATTCCTCACTGTCACCCAGTCCTCCCCACCTCTCAGGCAGTTTAAGAGACAGTAATGGCACAGTTACCAACACCTTCACATTTTCTGTTTTGTTACCTCCAGTACAAATATCAATTACACAGTCTGACAAGGAGAAAATGAAACTGCAAAGTGTTAGGCTGCAGGTATTTAGTTCAATGATTGGGGCTGTCTTTAAAACACTGCAATGACACCATCCTGGATGGATAAGAGAGAGATGGGGTGTTGTGTGCATTCCTACACTTTGAATTTAAATTAAAATTTGCTGTGATATAAGATGTTATCTCCTTTGAACGTCTACACTTTCCTTGGAGAGAATAATTATTCTCAGCTAATAATGTGAGTTGCTAGGCTAGTGATTAGTATATTTGCAACAGGGTAAATTTGCTTCCTATTGACGAAGACTCAGGTGTATTATTTACTGCCTGCTAATTTCAATCTGGAATTAATCTTTGACTTGAAAGGACACCTATTCTTTAAAGATCATCATCCCCTTGCCCTGCTTTTGCTTATGCCTTCAGTTTCAAAGGTACATTTTTCATCATGATTTGCAGGAGTCATTACCAAATGCTTGGAAGTCCATCAGCCAGGTTACCTTGATAATTTCTTTTATGAATAGTAATAACAACATCAATAAATAAAGCTAAATCATGGCCAGAGGGAAACAAAGTAGTCACTTGTGAGTTGTACTTGCAAAGATTGGTAGTAAGAAGGTAGCAAGGACATAAAATAAGTAGGCAGCATTATCCCCCAACTCTCATTCTGAAATCGAATTAATCAGGCCACCACCCAAGGACTTTATTCGTAAATGTAATGCCAAGCAACAGGTTCTTGTTATAGAGTCAAAGGGGAACATAAGAACTCATAGCTAAGGGCTATGACCACTGAGCAGCTCAGGACAGAAAATTTTAGTGCTTTATCCCTCAATCAGCTCAAGGGCAGACATCAAACTAGACCAGGATCCTTATGTGGCAAACAGAAAGATCTAGATTGTCCTCCACGTTGGCTTTAGTGCTTTGTGCAGTTATTCAACAGGGCTGTTGAGAGCAGGGTCATTGCACTGGAAATCTCTGTGGTACAAACATTTCACCTTGTGCTCATTCCTTGTCATGTACGAGGAAGCCCTGGCTGAGTTATGCCTGGCGATTAGCTCAGCCCTCACTCTTTCCCTGCCATTATCTCACAGGCTGGGGAAATTCATTCTCCATGATTATGTTGCTGATAAGGGAATTCCCAGGACTACAGTGACTGAACATATTGGATTTACATAATCTTGCTTAAAAATCAGCTTTTTATTTGCATCGTGTCACCAGATTCCAACTGTGTCAACAACGGAGGATACTTGGGGAAGTCATACCTGAAGAGGAAAAAGCCAAAAACAGAGAGAAAAGGAGACAGAAGGCGATTTTCCCAGATTTTCTGTGCCGTGAGACACCTCAGAGATCTAGTTCAGAAAGTCTTCTTCTAAAGTGAGACGGAACTGTCAGCTTTTCAGTGAGCCACACCACCACCCTAATTTTCATTCAGAGAACCTGCCACCCACACCTCCACGAGCCTGGGGCTTGCACATACAGCAGAGATCCAGGCAGATGCCTCTGCCTGTGCCCCGTGACCAGTGTGGTACTGGGAGAGGGCTGGATGGGGCTCTGAGCAACCTGCTCTAGTGGGAGGTACTCCTGTTTAAGATGAGATAACGGTCAGAAAGGTGTTTAGGTTTGAATTTGGGGCATTTTGTTTGGTGGATTTTAATGTTTCCCTGCTTAATTTTCCCATCTGGATTTCCTCTTATTTATGAAATCCTATCTCTAAAGCCTATCAAGGCAATATTTCATCCCCAGTGGACATGGGAAGGTTGCAATAATCATGTTCATGATTTAGGGATACACTTAACTTCAGCCTTGAACTCTTCTGTGGTTGATGTGGCATTCACCCAGCGCTCCTTCTTTTTTTCTCTTTAACCAGCATTTCTTCCCACAAGTTTTATACTGAACCTTGACCTGAGGAGACGGGGAAACTGGTTATTTGGAATTAAATGGGTAGCATTTAAAAGAAAAAGCTGCTTTAACTCACCTAGAGGAAGGGCATTCTGCAATACCAGAGATAAATGTCAGCAAAGTAGCAGAGCTTTGGGACACTGAATAATAACCATCACCCCAAATCCAAAACCTCAGGAAATCTTCCAGAGAAGGTCTCTCGAGCCCCTAATGTAGGGGTGACACCACAGAGAGCAAGAGATCTGCCCCAGAGACCAACACAAAGTTGACACTATTCCTGTCCTCTTCCAGGTGGGATGCGAAAGCAGACAAAGTAACTTAGCAGGGTCCCACAGCTGGGGCAATCCAGGGCTGTGAACTCTTCATGGTTTCTTTGGATAGGGTCAAAAGAGGGCTGTAAATAGTTTTTCTGAAATATTTATAGGCCTAAGGGCTCAGTATGAGGCTGGTTTCTGCAGAGCAGTTTGTTGTTCAGGGGTCTAAGGGAATGAACAGGGTTGCTGGGAAGATTTCAAAGCTCTTATCCTTATCCTAAATAAGAAAGGATAAAAGAGCTGAGTTTATCATTCAAAGATGTATTTTGAAGGGCTGGGTACAATATTCTTTTCCAATTCTGAAGCAGAAGATTTAAAGGCTAAGAAAGGGCTCCCTCTGGAGAAATCTTACCGACTTCTTCTGAAACCCCAGGACTGGAGTGGATCCTGCTCCTGTCCTGCCCATGGTGCTCCACTGCTGGACAGGCAGCAGCCCTGGAGAGTTTTGTCCTTCCTGGAGTGTCTCTTTACTTTGCCAGGGTAACAAATGTGAGGAATGAAGCCACTCAAGATCTGGCTTTGATTTCCTTGAAATTAGCCCTGTTTGTATTTACTGAGTAGCTCTTTTGTTTATTTTCTATAGTGGAGGAAAAGCTTTCTGGGGGATTCTAAACTCATGGGTCTCAGAGAGAAACCATCAACACAAAATCCATGGTGGACCTCAGCTGTATCCAGCTGTGGTGGGAGTGAGCTCATAAGACTGGGGTAAAGCCGTGCTTAAGAGGATCACAAGCCTCAGGCTGGGCTCTGTGGGTTCTGGAAGCTGTAAGCAGCACAGCTGCAATGTTGGTTGTAGATGGTTAATTCCCAGCAGGATCAGGGTTCTGATCTGAATCACCCACGTAGGGAAAGCATCAAGGATTTGTGGCCTCAGGTTGTTTTGAGGTGATAAGCAAAGCACTCAGAAATACCTGTGTTGTCCCCTGACTTACATTCCTCATACAGAGATGTGGGAGGGGTTCACCAAACTGCTCTGTGGTGAGACTTCTCCTTTTAATAGCCCAAATTTTAACAGAAGGTTCTACCTGTGCTTGAGGCTGGAGAAGGAGGAACTCAAGAGACAACGGTGGTGACATCTTGCCATGATTAGCTGGGCTGGAGACCTTGTCTACAAAGGCCATTCCGTACAGCATCGCAGCAGGCTGCCCCAGGAAGCACCACCTGTGCAGCCCTGCTCAGAGCCCTGCGGGTAAGGCACTGCCCAGGCCACAGCTTTTCTCCTCTCACTGCAGTCTCACTGTGTTATTACAAGGAATCTACTTCTCCCCTGGAAAACACTCAGGAGCTGCAGGCTGAGGAAGCTTGAAAACCATTGCACTAACCTACTGAAGCAGAAATTCTTATTTTCTCCCCCATAATTACATTTGCTTTGCTTCAGGTTTGAACAACTCGCATACCAAAAGCTTTGGCATTAGTCAGAGCTGTTCGTTCCCTAAACTTTCTAATCACTTTTTTTTTTTTAACCTCTTTTTTCTCTGACTTCGCTGTGGGTCAGAGCCCTATGAGCTGTATCTGACGGCACTGCTGCAGCACCTTGCCTGTGTCTGATGGGGGTCGTGGGCGCAGCTTTCAGCAGTTACTGGCAAGCAGGGACCAGGCAATGTTGTGGGCGACTGCTGCCATCTCCTGGTCTTTCAATCCCCAAAAAAGCTTGGGCATCATCAGTAAGGTCAAGTGCAATCATTTAGTTTTACATACGAATGCACACATGTGTATGTATGTATATATACACACATATTTTTATAGGTGAGAAAAGAAGTGCTGAACAATAAATTTAAACCCGACTTTTAGTATTTTCAAATAGTACTTTATGGGTTAGTGCAGTAATAACTCTGTACACTTAAAATGTTAAAAATTATATATAATCCCATGTTTGCATTATCATGGGCCAAGGCAGCTGAAAGTTCTTCATCTTATTGTCTTTGCTCACTGAGAACAGTAAGAAAAATATTTTCATATTTTTTTCTGATTTATAATCACCTGCTCACAAAAAAACTTGTCTGAGGACAGACTCAGTATCAGCCACAAAATCATACCAGGGTTTGTGCATTGGCAGGGTGCTCAGTCTCCAAGAATTTCTTCCCCAAGCTGGAAAAACAGGGCTCCTTTCCCCATCCACAAGTGCTCGGCCAAGCTGTTGCTCTGCCCTTTCCAACAAACTTGAAATCAAATTGCCAAGTTTGGTCTCCACTTTAAAAGTCCCCGGACCAGGATCTGAGATGCAGGAGCACTGGTAAAATGATTTGCCATCTTACCACAACCTGACTCAAATCACATTCCTAATATGAATGTGATTCATATTATGAAGTCACTTCACAATTCCGAAGCATCACTCAGACCTATTGCTGGATTTTGTGGCTGCGAGGAATGCCATCATCCCCAGCCTTCTTCCTCCGCCAGGTAACCTTCTGTGACAGCTTGGATGAACCTGCACATCCAGGGAATCTGGGTCATTTATTAGTAGCTATGAGAATCTGTGCCAGAAAATCCACATAATGAAAACTGGATGGTCAGGGCAGGAACATCAGTATGGAAAAGGAGGAACACAGATTTGCAAAGGTTTTCTTACCAATCAGTCCATCCTATGCGATCTCAGGCAGCTGTGTCACATAATCCTGCTTTTAAATTCCCTGCGCCCTACTTTAAAATTAGTCAGGGGTTTTTATGCACTGTTTTTATCAGCAACCCTGTCTGAACATTCAAATATGGGATTTTTCTGCTTGCTGAGACTTCAGCCTTATGCAGAATGTCAACTAGCCTGGAGTAAGGACGACTCAAAAGCACCTCCAAGGCTTTCAGTGCAAATCTCTGACCTTTATCTAAAAACTCACTTTGGAGAAAATGCTTTCTGATGCACGTTTTCCTACAGGCAGAACACACAGAAGGGGCTCAGGGAAGGTTGGCTCCATAGCTCTGCACTCTGCAGCTGGACATGAGCATTGCAAAATTCACAGTTGGCAGCTCCCACCTGACACCAGTCCTTCCCAGTTCCCACCTGAGACCAGTCCTTCCCAGTTCCCACCTGAGACCACTCCTCACCAATCCCAGACTGCTGCTGGCTCTGCCTCACCTGGGACCCCAGCTCAGGTCCTATGGGATCCAGCTGAACCCAAGCTGAGGGAAAATGCAGATTTAGTCCCCTGCTGATGGAAGTACCTTCATGGTTTCTTTATTACATTCCCAATCTCTCTGGCTCTTTATCTCTCACTTTAATATTCCTTTTAGCATGTTGCAGTGGATGTGATGAGAGGACTAATCACTGATTTACCCAACAAGCTTTCAGCACTTAAATTTCTTAACAAACAAGCCAGAGTCGACTCAAACCAAAACCCTTCAGTGCATTTAGGACGAGTGAGATCACTGCATTTTATGTTCTACATAAAGAAATTAATGCATAAGCCCCATAGTCTGGCAGCCAGCCTCCACTGCTTGTGCCATGAGCTCTTTTCCCATACAGTTGCTGCTGTCTGTATCATTGCTCTGAAAGCATGGCCTGGAAAGTTAGATATGTACAAAGAGCTGCAAATAAAAAGAAAGAGCTCACATCCTTAGAAACACATCCAAGAAGGGAGTATGCTGTGGTCAAATGGTGTGCCAAGCCTCAAAAGCAGTGCTTCTTTGGGGATGTATTCTTGTTAGAAAGCAGAGTTTAGCTTGTTGGTCTTGCACAGCATTTAAAGCTGTTACATGATTTCTCCTACCAGAATATTTTTCAGGGTAAAGATTTTCTCATGTGCTTTGTTTGGAAGTCCACGATGTGAAAGGATTGTGATAGAAGGCAGACTTAATTGAGTTGGGATCGTTTGAGGGAAGAAGCATGAACAAGTAGCAAACATCAGAGAAAGCCCCCACAGTGTCAGGGTACAAAGTTACCCAGTACAGCCCTTGTGAAAAGGCTCAAAATGTACATTAAACACAAACACTACAAGAGCCATTCTTTTTCTTCCAGCCTTTTAATGTGACAGAGAGAAAAAAACAAAGTCCATTGGAACAGCTGCAATTTCCAGTGACAACCAGACACAGATCAAATAAAAAAATAAAAGAAGGTTTTAAATGAAGAAAAGGAACTACGGGACTGGAATTGGCTATTTCACACACTGAGTTGACAGAACATCTAAATGAAACTTTCCATTAAAGCACGACACCAGGTGTTATTTACAGTGGGACTTGCAGTGTGTGTACATTTATACAGCACTAGCATCACATACAGCAAGAAATTTATTTCATTTTGTTTCCTTCACAGTTCCCAGGCTTGATTCTTCCTAAAGCAGCATTTGCTAATATAAGGGAGAGAAACTGAGGGAGAAACTTAAAGCAAAATAAAATGCATAGGGCTCAAATCTACATAAACCTAAAAATATCCTCTCAGGTTTTGTGAGTCCTTTGGAAAGTCAAAGGACATAAGCAGGGAATATAAATGGACCTAGGGCCTCCTTAAGAGCATCAGAGTGTACTCTGCTGTTGGAGGTCTCAAAGCAGGACCTGGAAGGGAGCTGGACACCTGCAGAAATCTTGGCTCCATGCAGTCCTGCTCTGTGCCCTTGTGTGCACCCAGCCTTGGGGCTGGACCACTCCCAGGCTCAAGGAGCATCCCTCAGCGCCTCTCCAGTGTCACCGAAGGACATCAGGATGCCTGAGCTCTTCCCAGTGTGCAGAACCTCTGGCACTGGATATAGGTTTTCCAAGACTGACCCTCTTCATAGTCCAAAAGATCCATACACCACCATTTGTAAGTCCCATGGCATTTCAAGGGATTTCAAAGACTGGTGTTCATATGGGCAAGGATGGGATCGCCCCACCCAGCACAAGCTGCAGCCACCACCACTAGGATGTAGCAGAGCCAAAGGCAGTAACAGGAGCTGTGCTGCACAACTGGAGTAAATAAATCACGGTACCACAGCCCGTTAAACAAACAGGGAATACAAGGAGGCAGAACTCTTATTGTAATACCACTGGTCTTTAATAATAGTATCAACAGTGCTTGGTGTTTCTATAAATGCCTGTGTCTGCATGCTCAGAAATTCAGCAATGGACTCCTCCCACTACAGTGCTGTAGAGCTGAAGACACAAAGTCACAGCAGGCCAGTTTGGGCTCCCCAGACTCACCTTTCCCATGCCACATGTCCCTGGCCGAGTGGCTGTACTGGTGTGCCACGCATGCATGAGGAGATCCAGCTGTCCTCTAGACGAGATCTTTGGGATTTAAGGCAAGTCCCCTGTGGTGGTCCTCTGTGTCCCTGTTGCAGTAAAGTTCATGGATCCGTGGATATAGTGCTGTGCAGAGATAGTCAGGGCACCCGTGCTCAGCAGTTTTCTCTGTGTATCCAGTGTATCCAAGACAGAGACTGTTCACTGTGGCAGACGTGGGCACGGGAACCGAGGGAGGAGATGTGCTGGCCCTTCAACAGCAAGGGCAATGCTGATTTTACAGCAGACATTAAGCTGAGCTGTCAGAGGGGGTGCCTGAGGAGAAATCTTCCCTTGCTTCGGGCTCAAGGATCCGTGGCTTAGGCTCAGCCTAGCGGGTGGCCAAGGCTTGAAACTGAGCCCAAAACAAACCACTGCCAATGCAGAGGGCTCTGCACCCAGCAGCCGTTTTGCTCTGGAGAGCAGCAGTGTGATGCCTGCCCTGATTTACACCATGGCAAGGACAGCAAACAAACACATCAGGAATATTAACTAAGCCTGTTCCCACTGAAATGGGTGGGAGATGCCAGCCCAGGTGTCACAAAGGCAATGCCTGAGCTGGAGCTGTTGCCCTGGATCTCTCTGTCCCTGAAGAAGCAGGACTACCCAGGGCAAGCCATCTTCAGCTCGGCACAGGGCCTGAGCAGGCTCCCATGCATTGCCTCTGCCTTTCAGCTGAGAATAATGGGAATCCCTTCAGTCCAGTCCTGGGTGTCTCAGCTAGGCGATGTGAGTTCTCCTTAGCTTTTCCTTTTCTCCTTCTCTGCTCATTGTTGTCTTTTATCTCAGGCTCTCCTGTGGAGCTGTGGTTTGTGTTTGCTCTCCCGTTAGGTCACAAACTCCCTGGCCAAGCCAGGGGTAGGAGCCTTGTCCCAACATGTGCAATATCTCTTAGCCCTCAAGTGACTGACCCATGGATTTTAGGGGTGCAAGGAATTTCCAGGTGACATTGAGAATGAGATCCTATTACTCTTTACCTTGTCCCAGCTGGTCTGTGAGGTGAGGTTTAGCAGCTTGTGAAAGAGCCCTTCTGTAAGGAAGAAATGTTTCTAAGATTGGATAATATTTCCTAATATTACCTTGCCATTTCTATCTCCTCAAGAACTCAGTTTTGTCCTTCTCTGAAAATTAACAGGGAAGTTTTGTATAATAAATGATGTCATTAATGTCACTGCAAAATGTCAATGGAGAACACAAATAGTCAGGTTTGCTGTGAGCATTGGGTGATATGTAAATAAGAATGCTACGCAAAATAAATATCTAAGCAAATAGGTTCTGGCTCCTCAGAGCAGCACAAGCGAATAGTCCAGAAAATGAAACAAAATTTCACCCCCCTGCCCAGTTGCAATGTGGTAATTGGCAAGCACAGCCCAACAAAATGGATGAAAACTAAAGGTCATGGTGATCTTTTGTGTTAAAATACATATTTAAACAGCTTCTCATCATGCAAAAGGACCAGATATTCTTAGAGAAAAAACCCACATTCTGGGCTGTGATTCTGAACAGAAGCTGTGAACTGCTGCCAAAGGACATAATTACATTCACTCCTACCTTAGAGAAGGAACCTTGCTGTTTTGAAGACAAATAAATAAATAAACAAAAGCCCTAAGCTACCCATAAAATGAAGAAATGAGGCATAATAAGCTCAGTTATTACATCAGCTTGGGATTTTATCAATTTCATAAACCTCAGAATAAAGGTCAAAAATCCCAAACAGCCCATCATAGCCTAGCTGATCCACGAGTGTTTATCTCTGATTGACACGATGATAAAAGTGATGCTCGTTAGAGGCTTTTGCCTCATTGGCAAGGATTTGCTGCTTGTGGTCTAACCCCGCTGCGTGTCCTTCAGCTGCCCCTGCAGCAGCAGCGCGCTGACTCCCACAGCTGCAGCCTGGGCTGGCCCTGGTGCCAAGGGACTGTCCCTGTGCAGCCAAAGGCAGAGGTGAGACATCAGTCCTGCAGGATTTCAGCCTAGCCTTGCTTGGTTTTCTTAAAAAAAAACAAAACAACAAACCAACAAAACGCAAAAAAAAAAGCAAAACCAAATAAAAACCAACAAAGAAGACCCAACAAAAGGTAAATGAGAAGATCATCAGCAAAAGTACAAAAGAACTTTTTATGTCACAGAATATCCTGGTTCAACAAATACCCTGCATTATGTGGTGGTTTCAGATCAATTCTGGTCTATTGCTGAGCTTGTTGAAAGGATATAATTAGTGTTATCTCACCCAATGTGAGCACTGGTGTGTTATTGAACAGGATGCTTTTCATTCTGGTTTTCCAAGAAAACACACCCCAAAATACACAACTCATTTTTCTTCTAGGTGTAACAGGACTTAACTCGCATGATAAAAAGGGCACATGAATTTCAGAAATGCTCTCCACAGGTTATCAAACTAAACTGTGCCACTTAATGGGGAATTTAATGTTCTGTACAGTGAAAGCTTGCTGTGTGCATTCCCTATGTAACAAGTTAAATGGCTTTAAGTAACTGTGCTTACAGTGTTTCAATGAGATCCAAGTATATTAGAAAATCAAGCATCATATTCTTCAAATAATATGGCTAAAATGCTGGTAAATTCACAGTTACCATACTCTAGGTATTAGGCAAAAATCCCCTATTTACACTGGATAATATATACACATTTGGTTTGTGGAATGCTCCATTATCATATCAATTTCTCCTCTGTGAAAGTTGTAGGAAAAAAACCCTCTTAATCATTATAGAAATATATATTCCCAGCCACTAATACATTTAAATATTTGGTATCTGGATGTAAAGAATGAAGTGTCACTTGGTCATGACTCCTGATAATCTTGAATTACTGGGATTTGTTTCTAGTGTTAGTCTTAAAATCCTCTTAAGGGTGCAGAAATTAAAAATCCTAAATTTTAACAGCTGATCACTTCAATGAGTTTATAGACATTTGCAAGTAGGTGTAAATACATACATATATATATAATTATTTAGATATTTCTCTTCCACAGCAAGAAGGTGCCTAGTGATTCCCTGTGCCCAAGTGAAGACAGTAAAGGGCTTTGAAGCTCTGAGTCTTCTGAGAGAGCTGAGCATCCACCCTCACATCCTTGAGAAATCAGGACTCTCACTCTTCCAGGCGGGTGGAGTGGTAATCCCAAAATCAAGACAGCTGGGGCCCCAGGCCACATCTGCAATTCTTACCCCTATTGCTGGAGCTCGCCTACAGCAGGTTTGTCACCTGCCTCCCCCTGGTTGCTCTGCGTGGATGTGGATGGCCAGGGAGTGCCGGGCGGGGCGGGCAGGGTCTCACCGCTGGCCAGAGGCAGGAGGGTCGGGGTCTGTCCTCCCGTGGCACACCCACGCGGGCACACGCGGGCACGGAGCTGCTGGCTGCGTCTGGCATCCTTGCGGTGGGATGGGCAGGGGCAGGGGGGCTCCCAGCGAAGGCATGGTGGAACCCAAGCTCTGCAAGGGGTGTGTGGGGGCTGCATGCACCAGTCGTGGCTGTAGTAAGGTCAGAAACGATGGTTTTGTTTATACCCCTGCGGGTTCTTCTTTCCCTCTGCCGTCTCGCTTTGAGGTATCGACAGAACTGTACAGAATGAACGTTTTGGGTTTTCCGGACATGGCTCTTTTTTGTTCTTCTTCTACATCCGCCCCCCCCAAGCCCCCTGGCCTCTGCTGCTCACATCAGGACCTGTTCTCGAGTCTCTGGCAGGCGCAAAGCGAGCAGGCCACCTCCAACCAGAGCGGAGGAAGCCAGAAGGATGGGAACCACCTTGGTTATCCCTACGAACGAGGAAAAGATGGAGTTCCCCAGGATGGCACCAAACTTGCAAAGCCCATTGAGGATGCCAAAGGCTGTTGCCCTGAGGGGAGAAAAAGCAGAAAGCAATGGTTAGGAGGGAGGTTCTGGCACAACTACAGAAGGTTTGGATGGGTGATTTTGTGAATGCTCTTATGCTGCCCAGGCTACGTTTCTAGCAAGTAAAACTGGGTGGAATAAATAAATAGCTAAATAGATGCAACTGCTTTGCATGTCTGTGTGAATGAAGAAAATGTCTGTGTGCACTTATTTGTCCTTTTCATCTCACCTTCTCCCTAGCCCTAGAGTGGCCCACTCTGTCAGCCTTTGCCCTCCCCAAAGACAGCAGCACAAAATCTGCTCTAGATCTCCTCAAAGCCCTTCCAAGGGCTGCCTGGAGTGGGTTGTCACCAGAGGAGCAACCACAGCTCTCCTCTAAATCCTGTTTCACCCAGCAGCAAAAAGCACACTGCTTTCAATGCACAGTCCTTCTCCTTCATTTCTAGCTTCCCCCAACAGTCTGAAAAAGGCAAAAATGGGGTTATAATGATGTTGTAAGGAAAGAGATAATCTGCAGAACATTGTCCCAAAGTCTCCTGTTCTTCCCTGTGTCCCAAATCACTCAGTGTACATGGTTGTCTCCAGGTTTAGGAGGGGAGGGCTGCCCACTGATGAGCCATGATGAGAGGCTGGGGGTGCAGTGTGAAAGGCCAGACTTCCATGCACATCCATGGAAATGACAGAGCACATATCTCATTGGTGTCCCTGCCCATGGTACGGGGTTTAGAGCTAGGTGATCTTTAAGGTCCCTTCCAACCCAAACCATTCTGTGATATCATGATTGTATGATTCTTTGATTTATCAACCCATAATTTCCATATGTCCACATGATCTCTGTGTTCAACCCGCCATGCGTGCAGAATTATGCTTGAAAACCTCTATGCTAATCCAGGATTACACAGCCCTGAATGAATGATGAAAATAAAACAAATAAAAATACACAGCTCCCCCACCTACATGTCTCTAGGGTGACTTCTTCCTTTGGGAACCTAGAGGACTAGGTAGAGGGTGGAGACTAAAAGGAGAAGAAATATTCTGAGCACCTTTTGTCCGTGGGGTAGAGCTCCACGGTGATGACATCCAGGGCGTTCCAGGCGGCGATGCTGGCCCCGCAGAAGAGGCACTGCCAGCCAATCATTGCCGACTCGCTGTTCCCGAAAAACAGGAAAAAGCAGCACACAGCCGAGATCAACATCGAGCCGCCTGCAGGGGGAAACCAACAGAAAAGCGCTGGCATCAGCTTCCCCTGTCCACAGTTGAGCAAACACGTTTGTTGATAAAGATGGCTTTCAAGTGATGGCATTTCATCCCAATAAAAATTAAATCTGAGAGAATCCAAAAACACCTTGATGCTGCCTATCTGTCATTCTCTGATACTGGAAACCAGCCTGGGAATGTTCTCAATGACCATCTGATCTTGCTGATAGTCCTGCTTTACAAAGACTGTGAAGACAGGCTTTTCCAGGCAGGCTTCCAGCATCTCAGACTTCCAGATGGACCCAGGAAGAGCAGAGGCAAGTAAACATGAAAGTCAATGAGGAGGAAGCATCATTGTGAAGGTTTTTCAACTTGAGTTTCAAGTGATAAGCTTGTGCATTTCATATCGTATCGAAGTCACTTGACACATTTCTAGTCTCAATTAGGATAATTTACAGTCACTTGTATGAAGCACTTGAGGTCTCTTTTAATTATAAGAACATCATTAGATTTCATGGCACATTTGCACAGGAGCCATAATTTTATGAACATCACCGAGGGAGAAAGTGAGAGCATTCATGCTCAGTTAGGCACAGTTCAGATTCAGAAATATTAATAGCTACATCACTGCTTTCTACCCCATTGGGAATTTTCACCTGAAAGATGAAATTTGTGAAAAATCAAACTATTTTTCATCAGAATGTTCTGTTATCACTGAAATATCTCCATTTATTACCAGAAAAGCAAACAATTTTCTCTGTTGTTTGGTGGGTTTTGAGTCAATTTTGTGCAATCCAAAATAATTTGGATGCTGGAGCGCAAGTAAAATGCTTCACTTTGGACATTATGTTGCCACTGCGGTGGCCTGCCTATGAAAAGCTGCTGTGCAGGACTCCATGTCCACTTCTCCTCCATGGTACGAGGCCAAACGACATCCCCACAGTGTGGTGTGGATATTCCCCCTGCTGCAAAACCCAGCCCAGCACTGGTCATTGTGATGGCACCGAGAGATCTGCTGTTTTGTACAAGAGGAAGTTTGGCAAGACGTGATAAAAATGAACTGAAGCCCCAGCGAGGCATATAACACGAAGGAGAAATTCAGTTTTCCTGTTAAGCTGACCAGAAATAATATGTTCAACAGAGTGATACAGGTGGGACGCCAGAAGGCTCTTTCAGTTGAAAATTCCACAGTGAAACATTTCAGCATGTCGTTACTAATTTTTGTCGTGTACTCTTCATTTTGCAGGAGAAATAAGCATTTAGGGCTCCAGCTGTCATCTCAATTCCAGATGAAAATGCTGAAATGCTGACATGTTTGCAGGATGGACAATCTGATTCTCATTCAGCTTTCTCTAATTTATTTCCCACAGACTCTCTGGTTTGTTTGGGTCTTTTCCAAGTTTACCACATGAATGCTCATTTTCCCTCAGTGTACATTCCTGAGACATCAGTGGGGTCATGTTCCTCTACTTTAACCTGTCTGAAGATGAGGCTGAGCTAAACCTTCCCTCTGTTCTCAGAGGAGAGAGAGGTGAGCTCAAGGGAGCGATTCATCCCTTACCCCTGAGCCACATCCCTGATTTTATTAACTTCCTTTGGCTGTCCCTCAGGGCATGATTCCCATAGTACCTGGAGAGCAAGGTCTGAACCCTAGAGGCAGCAACACCGGAAATTCCCAAAGTATTCATAAAGCTGATAAGGTGATAACTCAATAACTTGTTCCCATGGTGCTAAAGGGTGGCTCCTTTCTTGGCTGTGACATGGTCAGTTAATTTACCATATGGTCTCTGAAGCTGCTTGTGCAATCATTTGAAAATCAGATATAAACCAAAAGGGGGAACTCCTGGGCTGTCAAGCTGCCACATCAAATAACCTTTGTGAATATTCATTGCTACAAGCAAAATGTTCATTTATTTATACAGAGGCTTTGGACTTCAGCAGCAACTCAACAGTACCAAGAGGTCCTTTTTTAGCTCTGACTCTGATGTGCTGAACACTGGAAAAACATGCAGGATTTGACACAAAAGGCAAAATTTAAAAAAGAAGATGTTACAGACACACAGAAAAGCAGCGTGAGGAGGTGAGGAGTAGGCCACTTGCACCTGCCTCACCCTCTAGTCTTTATCCTTCTGCTCCTTTTGTCATGGGGATGACTGATTTCCACCAGGGCCATGCCCGTGTGCAGACACATGCAGACACATGCAGACATGCCCTCCATGTGCAGGGCTCTTTGCAGGGCTGTGCTGCCACCATGTCCTGCCCCGTCACCCATCATCCCCACTCACCGATCATCTTTATCCTCCCGATTTTGTCCATGAGCAATGCAGAGATGATGTTGCCTGGCAGCACGGACAGGCTGCCCAGGAAGCTGACCAGGTAGATCAGAAAATCATTGTCCTCCTCAAAGTCGATGTGGCAGCCTTCTTTCTCCTTCATGAACGTGCTGTTGATGAGTCTGCAGTTGATGAATTTGTGCTCGTAGAGATCTGTGAGGGAAAGAGGCAAAGACTTGGCCCTGCTTGGCTGAACTCATTTTGTACAGCAGCAACAGCAGCCAGGGTCTAACCAAACCAAAGACCCAACAGAAGTTTCCCATCCAATGGAAATAGCCAGGGAGTATTTCTTTCAGTGGAAATTTATTAGAGTGGCAAACTCTAGCTGAGTCCTTGGCTCCTAGTAGATGCAAGCTCACACACTCCTCGAATTTGTGGAGTCACCTGAACCAGTATCCCCATGCCACAAGGACAGGGCAATGCAGGCTTTGATTTTCATAGCATTATCATTTTTTCTTTATTAGAGTAGAAATTAAGAGCTTTTTCAGTATAAATTAGTGGCTATTTTACTGCTTATCATCATCAACCACTAGTTGCTTAAATTATATTTCAAGATATATTTCCTGAGTAGAGGTGTAAAGTGCTGAGAATTTTGCCATTACTTTAACCTGTCAGGGCCTTAGCACAGAATTTTGCATTTCCCACACAGCACCCAGAGACACCAGAAGCCATGGGGTTAAAATCACTGAGGGAGCAACCCGACGTCCCCTTCCAAATGCATCACCCTCTTTTTCTCCAACATCACTCTCCTTACACAACACACACTCAAACACACAGATCCCTACCATCCTTTCTCCCAGAAAGTAGATAAAATAGTGCTAATAAAATAGTTTTCTGATAAAATGATTCCTAGTTACAGAGATGACACCATAGCAGGAATCCCATTACCGGTGTTATAAAAGACAGTAGAGATGATGGTGCAGTTTTCAAAGAAGGTCTCACTGGATCTCACATCTTCAAAGTAGCAATCCTCAAATAATGAATCCTCAAATCTCACTTCCTTGAATTTCATGCCAATAAATCTGTGGGGCAGGAAACAGAACTTCACTGTGTGCTTTAAGACATTTTCTACACTGTGTATTGTGCAGTGGCTGTTTCAAGAGACAGAGCACTAATTCCAATTTCTAGTATCATTTACAGAGAAGGAATTGCTTGAATGCATAATTTCCTCCAGGTTCTTCTGTGTTTTAGTAGGAGAGAAGGGTCTGAAGAGGTATTTTTTAAAAAGAGACATGGATCTTTTAGGATTTGGGCAGTTTTTCTATTCCTCGAAATAATCACATCTGAGAAAATGTGCTTCTAAAGCTGAGGGGACACAAATCCTCTCATGTTCAGTCCTAGTCTGTCTGAAGAAGACAGAATTTCACTCAATGCAGGGCATTTCTTTCGTGAGCTGACCTTGCTGCCTTCCTTATTCTCCCCCTTCCTCCACCATAAATAAAACCAGACATTATCAGGACTCTATTGAGCCATTTGGTGAAAGGTTTCTGACAGTTGTTTAAACTCAAAGTGATTTTTTAAGTGAAAATGCAGTAGGGTTTCTGGAGAGAGTGGGGAGATTATCTGAGTTCTGCTTGTAACCATCTCTGTTTGAGGTTTATTGCTTATCATGTAATGAAAACAGATTTCACTAAAAATAATAAACTGTGTCAGGTGATTGATTTCTCCTCTGATGAGAAGCGTGACATGTCTGACCTGGCTGCCTGAAGGATGACACAATATTGATTTACCTGTGAGATTTTGCAGGAACACTGAGAAGATGTATTAGATAATGCACAGGCATGTTTAGAAGATGTAAGGAGCTATTAAGAACAAGCATTATTGCTCTAGTTAAAGAGGCCATGACTGTCACCAGATGAAAAAAAACCTTATAACATATACTCTGCAGCTTAATTGAATTGAGCACTTTAACACAGCGTAACGTGATGGTTGTTTACACCTTTAAATGAGCACTGCAGGGCTTCTTGACTGAGCCTACTAACAGAAATTATTATTGCACAAAATACCACAAGAAGACTATTCAAGTGTTTTGCTCCATGTAGAGGGTCTCACAGGTTACAGCAAAACTTAACCTGTTCTACATTGCTCAGTGATGTATTTGCCTGTGATATATTTACTCCCAAAGGCTGTTAAAAGCCTTTTTTCCCCTTGCAGTTTGCTTTCTTAACACCCAGCTTTAAAAGAGGCAGATAGCAATGGCCTGGTGATCCATGGAGTTTTAGCTCACAGCCAAGGGGTGGAGGGAAAACACAGGTGTAAACCAGACTGAGATGAGGTCTGGGCATTGCTGCAATTTACCTTGATCAGGTTTTGAGTATTTGAAACGGAGAAGACCAAGGCAGGAGAATAGTGATTTACATCACAGTTTTATGTCTTCATCCAGCAAGGTGCTGAGTATCCTCAATTCTCAATGAAGTCAGTGAAAGTTCAGCACCTCTTCAAGGCATAAGAAAAACGTCCCCAATCCCTAAATTTGACCAACATCCACTTCTCACCACATTCTTTTGGGGAACAGGAACTGTGGGGCTAGGTTTGCATCATCAAGCACAGCTCCCTGCTGCAGGGAAGGTCTATGGAAGGACATGAGGACACATGTTGGGGTCCCCCACCAAAGTCTATCAAATATATGACAAGGAAATGGAGACAAACAGTTTCTGAGGGGATTGGAACAACCTGGCTGGGCAATGAGATGTGGTTTCAGCTGTGAAGATTAAAACAATGAGTGTTTTGTGTAACATTGAACATCCAATGGGACCTCCCCACATGGTGCAAGGCAGCTGGAGTAACATCCTGTTACGTCTGCCTGGGGCAATAAGATCACAGAAATTACAGAGGGATATTTTTTCTTTTATTGGGATTTTGAAAAGTAGTAATGGAACACTTAGGATTGACATTGCTGTGGAACACAGAGTGATTGGGATCCAGGATGAATGCAGAAGAAAAAACACCAAGCCCAGACCAAATAGGAGAAAAAAAGAAAGGAAAGCAATGATGTTCTGCTGGAGCAACTTCACCGACTTCAAAACACTAAAACAGAAGGTGACACACTCTTCTGTGGGGAGATAGTGACTGCAGTGGGAGAAGCACCCTGGTATGGCCATGGCACAGCTTGCACTAATGGGCTGCAAGATAGAGACCGGGGTAGTTCATATCGAGGGCTTCAAGAAGATAAAGCTTTTCATTTTGGAAATCAGCAGCAGAGCAATTTCCTTACCAGTGTTTGCCCGAGCCCAGTAGATGTCAGTGTGGGCTAAGGAAAAAGAAGTCACCTCTGCATCCAGGGTTGCCTGGCAGAGCCAGGTGGGCACTCGCTGCCCTGATCCCAATGCGGGGCTGCTGGAAGCAGGACTCCTCACAGGTATCCCCTGGGCTCTGCAGAAGTCAGTGACCGAGGCAGAGTATGTGGGAAAACAGGATTAAAATGATATTTTGTCTGTCAAAAACTGCCTCTGGGACTTGAGAGATTTATATCGAGTGTCCAAAAGAACAACAGAGAGGTTCAAGTTGATGGAAAATGGAAAAGAAAGAAAGAGCTTTCTAGAAATTTAGTTCAGTTTGAATACATCAAAGCAAATTCTGTTCACTTACTTGTCATTCCTGTATTCCCCATTTCTATGGATCTGGTTTTCCAGGGTGAAATTAAAGGTGAAATGGGACACTTCTTCCTCATCAAAGATCTTCACTCGGGATTCATATGCCTCATCTTGGAGATACCGGATCATGTCAGGGAACCAGACAATAAGGCCATAGTAACTGCAGCAGGATTGGGAGACATCAGGGATACAAGAATCTTCCAGTCATCTACTTCACAACTTGTAAACTTGTTTAACTCCAAATGTGAATGCGTGCCTGACACAAATTCTTGCTCAGTTCTGACACAGGACTGAGCAAAGTGTTTCTCCGCTCTAAGCACCCTGCTGATCTCAGAAGCATGTTGGTCCATTCCATTTTGCTTGAAGCAGGACAATTAATTTCAGTTCCCCTTGGCTGGGGAATAAAGAAATGTGCTAACCTCGCTAGCCATTAAATTAGCAGAGCAGAAACAAATTTGGCTGATTTCTGTAAATGTGCACTTCAAGTGAGAATCAGACAAAATTTACCTGTAGTTTAGATTTAGGGCTCCCTGAAGGGTTTTGATCTAGACTAAGGAACAGCTGAGAATCTGGTAGGGTTGTGTCGTGTGTGTGTGTGTGTGTGTGTGTGGACAAGAATCAAATGAAAGATCCAAAGGTGAGAGACACAATATTTTACTGTGCTACCAACCACTTCTCAAGTCCTGATTTGTTCAAAGCACCTTGTATCTCATATAAAGCAATCAGATTGATCAATATTTGTAGGAGGGCAAGGCTTAGTTCACAAAGACTCTTTAAAATAAGACCAGGATTAATTTTGTAATAGTTTATTTGCATGTGTAAATAACTATTCAGGCTCTGAATAGCCCTTTAGTTTCCTGAAAAATATAGAGAAGTACCTTCCTTACCTTAAGGCCATCGTAAACCAAACCACAGCCAGCATCAGTGTGTTCATCCTGTACTGGGCTGTTAAACAATATAGCACGTTGTCCCAGACCTACAAATCCACAAGAAGGAATTAGCTGCCAGGACACCCCAGCAGACACTCGACAGCTTAATTTCTGAGTGCATCATAAACCTAATATCAGAAAAATGGGTTCATTAGGGGAAGGTCAGATGTGTGGCTTATAGGCAGTGTTTTTTCAAAATTATATTTATTGAGTAAATGTCTTACAAAAAACCACTTACTGAGCTCGGTGCTAGGGTACTTGATCTGAGCCCTCTGTAATGAGCTGAAGTGCATGACTAGGGCTGGGTATCATGCAGTGTGTCTCTCAGGTTATATCAGTAAATGTGGATGTGAGATTGTTCTCAGACCCTCTGACAACTTTATCTTTTTGAATATATGTATGGTGTCAGGAGTGCTGTCAAACCAGGCTCCAAAGCTCTCTGAAGAGCAAAAGCCCAAACACAGCTGGCACTTCTGGAGGTGTAAGATGAAATCAGGTAGGGATGAAGCCAAGCAGGAGGCAGACCTAGATCTGCTCTGCTCTTTACTCATTTCAGAAAATACTGCCAAGAACATGAGGGGATGTAACTCCTCAAGCCTTTAACTTGCCACATAAGTATAGTAACAGTATAGCACCCGCATTGCTATTAATTAAGAAGGACTTTCCTTTACTTTCATCTCATCCTTCAAGATTAGAAGTCCTAGCAAGGTTTTCCACAAAGCCCTACATGGGCATTAGGGGAGCAGCATAGCAGGTGTGAAAGGTTAAATTAGCCTAGGAGATAATATAACATCCTCAGCAACTTGGTCTCGGCAGGAACAAGGAGCAAACACTTTCTGCCTGCGCTGCAGGTGGTAATTTCACTTAGGCTTGGGGAGAGAGAATCCATAGTTATCTGCTCAGGAGGAGAGCCAAGCATTTGGGGCTGTGGCTGCTCCTGGAAGCTGTGCACTGCAGGATAACAGTGATGCT
This sequence comes from Callaeas wilsoni, assembly GCA_013398955.1. NCBI lineage: Eukaryota > Metazoa > Chordata > Aves > Passeriformes > Callaeidae > Callaeas > Callaeas wilsoni. The sequence continues at coordinate 76,983 of VWPU01018260.1, read as the reverse complement.
CACAGGGGCATTTTGGAGCCTGGCTGGCAGCGGGGCAGCTTGCAGGTGCACACATCTGCTCAGAAAGTGCAGTCAGATTACAGCCCTTTGCAAAAACCAGCAGATTTTCTGAGGTGAGAGTCAGAGTTTCAAAGTACAGTGACCTGAAGCAAAGAGGCACTGGAGCCCTGTGTGAAGTTTTTTCCTTCCCTTTACCTGTTTTAAAGTAGTCGTGATTCTGACCAGCCACCGCTGGTACCAGGTCCCTGTTGAGCTCTGGATTTCAATAAATTCATCTACTTGCTTTGGAGTTTTGATATAGGAAACCTGGAGGAAGAAAAAAAAATAGAAAAAAAAATTGGACTGAACTTTGTAGACTTGATCTTGGGTGGATTTAAATTCCACTGTCTTGGGCAATGTTTCCACCTAATAACCCTTATTATTGTTTCCTTGAAAGTTAGCATTAGCAATTGAGGTAATTGATTTAATTACAGCAAGAGACTATTAACAGAAATAAGTCTTCCTTCCTTCTCTTCATCTATCCCTTCATCCTCTCTCTCTCTCTTCTTCCATGAAATATTTTAAGTGTGTCATGTCCACTTCAATCTTTCATTTTTTGGCTAATGTACCTGTATACCACCCTATTTCTCTATCTTCAGATTCCCACTACAAATTAGGACTAGACAATTATAGTAAAAATTATCTCCAAGATCAGCCACTTGTACCCAAACTGTGTCCTCAGGATCTCTTTCTTCTAAGGCAGCTAGCAGGAATATTTCGCATTCCTCATCTCTTAAATACCACTGGCAGAACTTCTATGACAAATGAATATGTAGATGGGAATCTTTGCAGCTGAAAATGCATCCTGCCATCAAGTGAGCCCACATCACACAATCAGTTCTCAAAACAGTCTGAATTTTCACTGCTGAATACCTGAACTAGACCTCTCAGGAAAACTTACAAATGGGTCCTAACAAATATTTGCTTAGTAACTTTAATTAAAGGACACAGTCAAGGAAACCAGAACTGTTTGTAAACACATGGAGGAGGCGAAAATTTGCTGAATAAATTTCTGAGTGTGAACGAGCGCCTTGGCTCAGCTGTGGAGTCTCTGCATTCCTCTTCCTGGCACCGATTAAATGTCAGATCTGGGAACTGTCCCGTACCAACTGACTCACCACAAGCTGACAACTTCTGGCCTATCAGAAAACCACAAAACCTGACAGTTTGTGCCACGCCAGAAGCGCTGATCACCCGCCTGTGCCAGTGGGTGTCAGTACATCGCGGCTCAGCCGGCGCGGCGCACCTCGAGGTGCGATACCGAGCTCGGCTCCTCCGCCGCAGTCATGGCTCTGCTGCATGGAGTAACGAGCACTAATGGAGGCTGTACAGCTGCTGCTTCGCTCTCCTACTCAGCTCAGACTCTCATAGTGCCCCACTTTGTGAGATATATATATATATTTATATTTGAACTTCATTTCCCAGCTCAGCGTTACAGCAAAGCCAGTGATGGATTTAGAAAGAACGTCTCTCTCACCTTTGCTATCAGGGCTTGCATTAGTCACATGGTTGGTAGCCTAAAAATAACACATGCTCATTAAGTTCCTACGTGAACCTGCACACAATTGTCATGCTCAGATATGAAACTTTAATTTCCTTGAGGGATCACTCCTGAGCAGCAGTCAGTTTCCTGACAACCCTTCTGAACATGGAGCCTTGCTCTCCTTCTTGATCAAAAATACGTGTTTCACACCCAAGTGTATCTCCTTTTTTTCCCATCTTTTAAAAGCATATATGCTCTCATCTTTAAAAGCATAAATCAAGAGTTCTTCCCTGGCTGGCTCACCAGGATTTTACAATTGAATTATAGTAATTTGTAGCTAACCCCAGCATAAACCTTTCCTCTGATTTTACTATTAACGACTCTGCTGGTGTGACCTTTTTCACAACAAGCAGCAGAACAATGAGTAATAGCCACTCATCCCACTTTCCCTTGGAGAGATTAAAGACTGGGTATGAGGCAGGTGGAGTTTGGAAAGCTCATTAGAAAGTATGTGAAGTTTAATCAGACTTTGATTAGAAGCCAGAATGGAGAAAGGAGTGACTCAGGTCTCCCACATGGCTAATATCTCTCTTATTTTGTTTTAGTCTCTTAGAGCAAACTAATTAAGCAGGTGTGTAATTGAGAAATCACTGGTCTAAAGGATGTAGAGTAACACCAGGAATGAAGAGTACTCACTGCAATTGATAGACTTGACTAATTTTTGAAAAAACTAGACTGGCATCTTAAGTTTAAATGCACAAAATGTTTCTCACAGTCCTTTTCCTGATTGCTGGGGGAGAGATTACATTGAAAGAGTCCTGAGGAGGAATAAAATGGTGCTGTGCTGCACTAAGGAAGGTATGTCCAGCGTTTCTTAACTGATGGCTTTGCTCAACTCACCGTAAACACCCTCTCTGGCTCACCCTTGGCCCGCATGTTGGTGTCGTGAACTTGCTTGAGGATCATCCAGGCTTCATCATGTTTACCAATCTGAAAACACCAAAGAGAAGGAAAGCAAGTGTTCAAGCTCCCAGCTCTGTAATTTATCAAAGCTCAGACAGAAAGCAATTCTAGAGGTCCGGCATACTGGAGACACAGACAGCCAGGGCTGCATGAAACCCAAAGGGCTGAAAGCGTGGTTGGTATTCACAGAGTGCAGCATCTCTGTGCTGGAGAAAGGAGCTGTCCTAAAACTGCCTGAGGCAGAAAAGGGGTCAGGGATAGAGCTTTAAAAACAGGTGAAAGGAGAGGAGATGGATGAGGAGAACTGGAGTCTCATCGCAACTCTGCTAAAGACTCGCAGGCTTGACTTGAACCAGGCATTGCTACATTTCCCACCTGTGAAGTGGAAATACAGAATACTTGCTTAAGATTTCTAAAGTTTAAGTATTTTACTCAGTAAAATGTACTTTGTCCTTTGCTCTACCACCAGGGTTCAGTGGTTCCATGCCCAAACTCTCTGAGATATTTTCAAAGTGCCTTTGTTGGACATATAAAATTCCCATCTCTCACTACCTTCCTTCTGTACCCCATCTGGCAGTGACACACTAATCATCTGTGATTGACCCCGTAATCTGTAATCTTTGGGGTTTAAGCAGTCTGTGGAGCTGGCGTAGTGGCTTTGCCTCTGAGCTTGTGCTCTGTGTGTTTGATGGGACAAAGAAAGACAGACGGTGACACATTAGGGACCTGCCATCCTCTGCTGATACCAGACTGCAACATTTGAGACGAATCATCTTACCTCCAGCAAAAACCGTGGGCTTTCAGGCATGAATTTCAGCGCCACCAGGGAGGCGATGCAGGGCAGAGCGCACACGAGTACAAAGACTCTCCAGCTGTGGAAGTGGTACTTGGTTCCCATACTGAACCCCCAGCCTGGAAACAGCAAGAGCCAACAAGTAAAGATACTGACCAGGCATTCTGAGTTTTCCTCTGCTAAAGCAGCTCTGAACTTTACAGCTCTGTGTGACATGAGGACAGGTTGAAAGTTTGCTGTTCTTAGTAAGGATGGCTCTTGGAGGCTCGCTAGCATGCTCAGCAGACAGCAGCAAGTGAGTTCCCGTTCATTACAGAAACTGGAACATGCCCAGGCTCTGCCTTTTAAAAGCCTTCTTTTTTCTTTGAGTTTAGAAATTACCCAGTGATAGGAACAGCTCTGTGCAGCTGTAGGCAAGTAAGGCTGGAAAATGTTACAGGAATAAGGGCCATAATTGATTGCTTCTCAATGATGTTACCGAAAGTTTACAAAGGTTAAATCTCTGATCTGAGAGTCACATTAAAAATGGCTTCTTTCCATCTCCTACATCACATAAGTATTCCACATTTCGTGGAAGTGAGCAAGAAAAGCAAGTTTATTTTCTTCCAGACCTACAAAACCTGAGCTGGGGTTCAAAATTAGAAATATCAAAACCCTAATCCTGCATTTGAGGTACCTTCTCTCCTGCTTTTTTCCTGGTGTTTGACCAAGTTAGATATTCTCCTGATAAGAACTGGAAAGTATAGCTTCATTCTCTTACATTGCTCCATTTACTCTCCCTTGGGCTCAAATCTCATAAAGAGTGTTTAATTCAATTTTTTTCTATAAAAATTTTTTTTTATATAATAAGGAATCATAAAGCAATGGCTCAGAGGTGTCATCTGAGCCATTCATGGTGTGCCAATGATTTTACAAAGTTCAAAAATACTAGGTGGAACATTGGAAATCAAAAAGGAAGCTACAAAAACACAACATCAAAAAGTCATCTGAAAAATAATTGTAATGTAATTATCTAAGGGCTTTTAAAAGCAAATGTTGCTGCAAATAATAGAATTATTTCTACTTGACAGCACTGCAGTAAGCTTGCCTATTTCTTCCAACAGTCTCCGTCATATCAATCAAAAGCATGACTATTTCTTTATACTTAATATGCTTTAAATGTGCTAAAAATGAAATGATAGATAGGTAAATGTTGGTGGTTTTCTTAGTGGGTTTTGTGAACTGTCCTACTTTTCTCAAATAGGATTTCGCAAACAGCTGGTGTCACTGAATACTGGGGGAATCAATCTTTTCCAGTAGATATTTGCTTCTGGTGTTTTCCTAGGTTATATACACGAGTTACAAGGAATTCCATGTGACATGCAGACTTTGCTTCTCAAAGCACAAGTAAATATCAGTTTACAGCCATCTACTTTTTCATGCCCACTTCCAGCTGAGGGCAGGGAACCCATCCCACTCCTGCATCCGTTTAGGTGAAGTCAGAAGTGACTTCAGCTCACCACATGCTGGGCAGAGGTGTCACCAGGTGCAAAGCCCTGACAGTGTGGACACTTGACTAAGGGAAAGCACATGTGCTGTCCTCACTGCTATCATTCACAGCATTCAGTAACTCCCTGGTTAAAGTTGCTTATTTTTGATAACTGGATCAATTTTTGCAATATAATCTCAGTCAATTTTTCCCTGAATGAGCCGACATTTAGATTAAGAGCTCAGGCTCCAGCAGTGTAATTCAAGGGATGTATTTTAGGCTTTGGATGGAAAGCAGCCCCATCCAGTCCTATCTGCAGCCTTAGTATCCATCAGTCAATCATGCAGTCAGTTTATGAGACCTTCTGCGAACACTTCAGGTATCTATTATTTCCAGTGGTGTTTATGCTGGGATGTGTAAGAACTGTCACTACCTGTGCAAGGGTTTGGGGGGGTGTAGTGGTGTAGGAATGTGGTGGTGTAGAAAGTCAAAAGCACAAATTACCGTAATGTGGGATGATGCTCCAAGCCATTGCTGAAGCATAAATTCCACCAATCATCCAGAACATGCAAAGCCAGCTCAGGTGTTCCCCCCTCTTCTCACGAGACAGGAATTCAGAGAAATAGGCAAACACGATGGGGAGGGTGCCCCCAATACTGAGGAGAAAAAACAGCACATCGGAAAAATTAGAGTCTTCTTCACGTCTTTGTGGTTGGGATTGCATGTTTAGTGATGGAAGGTCACACTCACAGATGGGCTGCTCAGAAGTGAGACTTGGAGGAAAAATACAAATCTCTATTTGACTGGACTGGTCTTAGACATCAAAGATGAACAAGATCCTTCTCATGCTCTAAAAGCTGAATTTCCTGTACAGTTTGTACAAAGCCGGAGTAACACCCTGCTCTTCAGTTAGATATCTTCTCTTGCTTCATGATCACTCATTTTAGGGAGGCAAAATACAGGCAATGGGAACTGCTGAGGGTCTCATTGGAGGCCTTGGAGGTGGGTATTTTTCAGTCTCACCCACATTTCTGCACAGTTTGGGCAGTACCAGAAGAACATCAATGACCAAACCTTCCCACCATTACAGCTGTAAGGGTCAAGAGCGAGGTAACGCAGCCATGTGTCCCAAATGGCAATGCCTTTCCAGCTGGGTACCAGGGATGCATCTCCCGGGCAGCCTTCCTTTTCCCACCCCACACACCCACACTGCCCAGCTGTGCTGGGGCTCCTCCAGGACAGGGGACAGATTCAGCGGGTACCCACCCGAGGCCTGAGATAAGGCGGCAGAAGAGGAAGAATCCGTATCCCTGGACGAAGGAGGAGAGGAACGCGAAGGCAGCATTGATTGCAAGTGATATGATGAGGCATTGCTTTCTTCCCAGCTTATCAGCGAGGCCGCCCAGCAAGACAGCCCCCACCATCATTCCTAAGTAGACTATCAAGCCTGGAAGTGAGAGAGACAGTCAGCGTGTTAACAGGGTGGAAATAATACGCAGTGTAGAAGCAGATTTTAAAGTGCCCATATGGCAGCTGATGTTGTCCTGGAAAACTGTGCAATAAAGTAGAGGTACTCCTATCCACCCCAAATCTCACGCCAGAAACTCTGTCTATTGGCAGGACAGTGATTTTCCCATCTCATGCCTGAGAGCTGGCATCACTTCAGGCAATATGAACATACCCTCATTTGACCAGACCCACATCTTTCCTTCCCAGCCTCGCTGCTCACATATCCTCTGCACGTAAGCAATGGCCAGGCATAAGCAGCTTAGGATGCACGTGTCCCAGCTATGTGCCACCAACAATACAATAAAGTCTGATGTCTTAACTCCTCTGACCCCCCTGAGTGCAGCGGGATGGAGGATGTGTAGGGAGAGGCTCTGTCGGGCTGCTGTGTATGCTCGGAAAGCTGTGAGAGAAGAGACACTTGATGAAGCATGGCTAAATCTCTTTGCAGTGTTTCATCTCTTTCACTCTCTGCTTTTCCCAGCTGTATCTGAAAGGATCAATCTGTTACCCAGACTCACCTCGTGTAGCTCAGCTACTTCCTCTGTTACTGAGCCAAGATCTGGCGCCTAACTAAAGGACAGCTTACTCAAGAGTGCAGTCTTGATCTGAAAATTTGAGGAGAAGGGAGAATCTAAGGCTTGTCTGGACAGTCTGCTCTATAGAGTTATCTCCCTGACATTGTTAAGAAAGATGGATTCTTGTTTTTAACCTGACTTCATTAGATCTTCTACTATGAAGTCCTCAAAAGACAGCCTCAATGACTCATTTAGTAGCAGGCTGAATGGGACAGAACGGGTTTCCACTCCAGGTAGTCTCCCTGTACCCTGCTCAATTTGTGCTTGCTACTCTCCTGGAGAACGTGGCAGTTGTCCTTGGCTCTTCTACTGCCACTGCTGCAGAATGGCCACAGATTTTATTGCCTTTTGCTTTATGCAGGTACCAGTGTAAATAGCACTAGTTAATAATGCTCAAAGGTTCAGGAATATGTTTTTTCATTTATTTTATCTACTTTCCAGATGTAGTTCAGAAGAAATTGGTTGCAACCCCAGTTTTTCCTAGGGAGCACAGAGGTACAAGATGCTGCTCCCAGGAATACGTCCTGCATCATATCAAAGCCCATTGACAGGATTATAGCCTGTGTCTGTAGGCTGCACAGTCCTGCTGTGGAGATCCTGATGGGGCCTGACCATGGCTGGATGTGATCCAGATGAGCTGAGCTATTTCAGGATGGAGAACATCTGCTTGCCGGAAAGCAGAACTTTCGGTGCAGGGAGTTCTTGAAGGAAAAGAATGATGCTTGAGGATGTTTGGAGACTGGGGGCATGTCAGGCTCGAGACCCAGCTGAGCAGGGGCTGAAGGAAAGCAGCAGTGCTCCCTGCATCCCTGGCTCCTAGTGAAGGCATTGGATGCTGAGCAAGTAAATACACTGCCTTAATAGGAAACATTCCTATTCACTGACTGAAGAAATACAGCTAAAAGAAACATTTTTCAGGCATGGTTGACTCTTTGGCGGTTCATTCCCCACCTCGAACCAAGCTTGGCTTCTCTTGAGAGCCAATGCCTTCCCCAGGTCCTGTTCTGTCAAACACACTTGGAAAACAAGGTGGCTATGAATGTTTTTGCAATTCATTAATGTTTAAACAAAACAATCAGTCTGGTGGCTGAAGGCAGCTCTGTGCCATCCAGCAAAGCCAGCTAAGGGCTAATGCAGAGGTATCTGGCAGCTGATCCTGTCTTCCTTTTGATTGCAAATGCCTGCACTTGATTTAAAATGCATTACTAAATTAAAATTAAAAGCTATGCAGCAGAGAGCCATTGCAGCATTTGAAGGACACTTGTCTCACATTGATCAGATGTGGAAAAGTTTAGATTTCTTAAATTTCCCTATTCCACAGTGGGGTCACCTCTCTGTGAGTGATTCTTTTTGATCCACACGATGTCTGACAGGCAGGATTTGTGTGTCAAAGGTAAAAAATCTGTTCTTGTCTATTAAAAGCCTTTGTACCAGAACTGTGGAGCAGGATTTTGCCAACTGTACCTGCACCATGAGCATGTGGTTCTGTGCAACCAATCCTTGCACTCCCTGCCATACCCTCCTGATCTGAGATGTCCTGGGGAGGTGCTCTGAAGGTGTGTAAAGGTTTCAGGTACTGAAGAGAAGATACAGACATCTCACAGCCTGGGATCTCTATTTCTATTAACTTTGACTTCGAGCTTGTTCAATGAAGTGCAAATTGCAAGGGTGAGCCAAAGCAAAAACAACTTCAGTCCAAAACCTTTCTGAAGGCAAGATCTTAATGCAGTGCTGGATGGCTTAATGCTTTTACCCTGGCTCCTGAGCATTCAATGGAGCAACTTTGACAGCGGCCAGCAGAAGGAAGTGCTGATGAGCCCTGTATCTACTCACTGGTGCATCACAGCCACCTATCTGACAGCAAGCCCTGCCAGCACCACCAGACCCTGATGAGGAAGGAAAAATGATCTGCCAAACATTTTTTTTTTTAATTTTTTTTTTTTTTTGAGAAAATCCCTGGATGGCAGATGTTCATCTAAATCCTCTTAGTAACAGAAAACATCTCAGGTCAGGAGGAGGTGGAGGAGATTGTTACTGTCTTCTAGCTGGTGTTTTACTGCAGTGACTGGTGAGGGGCAGCCTGTTCTCTGGCCAGGAGAAGAGTGGGCTCAGCGTGGCACGTGGCAGTGCTCAAAACTCAACACCAAGGAGTGGAGCTGCTTTAGTAAGCAAACCCCTGCAGATTCTGACTAAGAAGCCCAAACTTGTGATGGAAGGGAAGATTGTATCTCTGCAACACAGCATCCATCAAACAGTGATCTGTTAATGTCACAAATTCACCTAGAGGATGTTGCTTTAATTAGTTATTGTATATGATAAATGAATTGATGCATGGTCCCCTAGAAATTTAAAACAATAACAATCTATTTTTTTTTTTAATTCAGGGACTGATATAGTAAAGAAAAACCAGAGACTGTCTACTTGGCCAGGTTCTGAAGGGAAGGATCCTGGTTATGGAAATGTGTGCTTCAGGGTTGAAACAAAATCAACAGAACACTTCATTATCATGGAGAAGTCTTTTTTTGGTGAAGACTGCATGTTCTGGCCAATGTAATTAAAATTTTGGGGTAGCTGCTATAGAACACTCTGTCAGCTGATGGATCTCGAGACCCAGGGTGCTGAACAACGTCTGCTTTGCAGATTGCTGTGTCCTGGATGAAAAACAAGGTGGCAGGGACCCAGGAAGGAGCGGAATAATTACTCAAAGAGCCTCTTTGCAGGGAGACATTCTTCCAGAGAACACAGCGATGGTTGCTACCTCTGAAAAAGATCCAGCTCATATCAAGAAAACGAAAATTTTGAGGAGAGTCAGACCAAGAAAAGTGATCACAAAATGGTGTTTCTTTTGCTGGGTTAGTTCTGTCCATCAAATATTCTACAGTACAACATTACAATGGTCTGCACCAGAATCTTGACTTCTAAACTTGGCTTACCACAGAGACTTAGACTGTGCTGGGAGGGATCAGCTTCCCAATTGACACATAAGGTGCTCAGATGAAATGTTAAGGGCAGCTCTGAATAAGCTGTTATTTGCAGACTATTCCACAAGTCCTGGAGTATAATGAATGCCTGTGGGAAAGTCTGCAACAGCCTCCCATAAAAGTGGTGGAAAACCAAAGAGCTGAAATTCTATGAATAAATTTTGGGTTATGACTCATCCATTGCTGAAGTTACAAGGAAAATATGTGACCACTGACTGGGCTTATTCCCACTAGAAAAGGGGTAACATATTTAGCATTTTCATACTAAGAAATTTATTAGTCTTTACTGAAGTTGTGTGCTTTGTTAGACAGGGATTTGAAGTTAAAAGCTGAAGTGCTAGGAATAAGGAATATCCTGCAGATACAGTATACGGCTCTGTGTGTGCTAAACTGTATTTTTACCTCTTCAATATAGTTAAAAGTAGACTTCTAAGGGTTTCAGAAAAAAACCAAAAAATTCAAGGTTTACCTAAATCTGCATCACAAGCATGCATTTTTCTCATTGTTAGTTAATGGGATTAAAGTTCTTAAAAAAGAGGCACATCTAAAAATAATCCCTTTAAGACAGGACAAAGACTTGTGGAATGAATAGGAAATCTGAGCAGAAAAAACCCAAACAGCTCACTGAGAAGAATTAGTCCCAGAGTCCTTGGGGCTGTCAGGGAGGTGAGGAGGCTGCCTGGGCCCAGGATTGTCTCTGGTTTGCATAGAGCCAGTAACCACAGGAATGGGAAAGCTCCTACCTGCCTTCAAATCCCAGGCCACTACCAGTACAGCCATACGGTAAAAAAAGAGGCTCTTGAAGAGGCAAAGCATTTGGACAACAGAAAATTATTAGGACCTTATAGATCTTGCAGTTCAAACTGTAATAAAAACAAAATTCAAATACTATTACAGGTGTAGAATCTGTTAGGGATACACCTTATGGACACAAACAAAACTTTGTGAGTCGGGTCTGGACAATTTGGGAGATGAATGTGGCAAGAAACAGGATCCAATTGTGAGTAATTGAAAGAGAGGAATAAAGTAGTGATGGTCCTGACTCTCTTGTATCATAGTGATGTCTCAGAACAGGGGAGGGTCTTGACAGAGGATGAGGTGAAGGCTGCTGGCCTTTTTTCCCAGTCTTCCTGCAATTTTCCAGCTCCTCTTCCTTGTAGGCTTATTAGTGCTTTCCCCATGAATCAGCTTGACCTTTTAAATGGAAGTCGAAGGAAAAGCTGGTCCCGTTGCACTCTCCTTGTTGACTGATACAAGCAGTGAGACTCCTTCCGCAGCCGGTGGCTCTGGCACCGGGAAGGGAATCTCCCAGGGGAAAGGCAGCGTTCCATTGTGGGAGCTCCGTGTGTGGGTTTCGGGCAGACGTGGCTGCTGGGGCGGCGGGGTTGTGCAGCTGGAGCCGGGGTGGGTGGCTGAGCCCGCGGGGCTGGGGCACAGCGCGGCTGAGGCGATGCCCAGGCGGGCTCAGTGCTGCCGGCGGGGCCTGGGTGGTGGTTACGCTCAGCGGCTGCACGGCTCCCCACGGGACTTGTCCAGCACCACAATATTCGTGGGACCATCTGGTTCTCCCCGGCCAACCCCTCTGCTAAAGCAAAGATTTCAGCAGAGGATGCCAACAAATCCTTTGCTGTCCAACAAAAGCCTCCTTGCGCTGTAACGCAAGATGAAATTCCCACAATGTTTACAGATGGGGACACAGCCATTCATCCCTATATCAGACCTGCACAAAATGTGAGGTATTCTCAAATCACAAAAACACTTTTTTTCTTTTCTCCTACTGCTCAAGGTGATGATGCTCCTTGGGCTGCAACTTGGGCCGAGCGTTTCTACCAAAGAGCAAATTTGCAGCCAGGAGCCTGTGACCGACATGGGCAGGCCTCATCAGAGTATGGTGGCTGCTCTGGTGGGGCTCCATGGCTGTGGAGGAGCAAAAGAGGCAGCAAATAACGGTGGCAGGGCAGAGGAGCCATGGCTGGGCTTGTCCCTGCTCAACCAGACAAAAAAAAAAGAAGTGGAGAAAAGCCATTGAGCTCTGCAGAGGGGATTAGGATTTACTGTCATATCAGGTGAATTCAGGTCAATGAGAAGCTGCGACCAGATTTTATCTCAGCTGATAATAAAACATCCTCTTCACACAACTAAAGCAGGCATGTTGTTACACATCCTATTTAACCTGACTCACACAGCCAAGCCTGAATTGCTACATAAAAGCATAATTACTTATAGGATCTTTATTTCTAGGTTTTTTTATCCCACATTGAGAGGTTAAGATTCTGTAATGTGATATTCTCCTTAAAAAAATTATTATTAAATCATAAAAAGGAAAAGGGAGCCTGAAAAAGCAATTTTATTCTCAGCCTTGGTGTAGCTGTTTTACAGTTACGGGCAAAGCCCTTAAAAATTTCCCTGTCTCAGTTTCAGTTTAGTGAACTGTGAAATGACAATAACACAACCGCAGCTCTGGGATCTGGGATCTGCGAGGGCTGATGCTTTAGCTGTGCCTCGAGTTTTTAATGTACAGGTTGTGAAGAAGTTTAAAATATTATTATGTCATTATCTTTTATATTTGTTGTGTACTTACTGCTCTGTGCTTGCAAACATAATATTTAGTCCTCTAAAAAGGGATTTATAGCATGTAAAGATATATATTCATAAGATATTTCTCCAAATAATGATACTGCGTGCCTTTCAATAAATACAAAAATACAAATTTTATGACTCTTTTGATTATCCTTAGCAAATAAAAAGAAAATTATGTTTTAAAAAATAGGCTGTGTCATACTGGCAAGGAATATTCTGTTTCAGTAAATTTAAGAATTGAATTATTATTTTGACTACTGATAATGAAAGCTCAGCAAAGCAGTTCTATCAAATGAATATGTAAAAATAATGTTGCTACATGTTACCAAACTTATTCTTAACAATCTGTATTATAAGTTGATTAAATCAAACTGCTAAAATATGTATACTGCTATTTCTTTTTTTTTTTTTGAGTTTTATTTTTGTAATAGCCCTGAAATCATCTTTAAAATAGCATTTCTCATAACTGAAAAACTCCAAATATGTGTTTTGTCCCACTTGGGATATTTAGGGCTAAAATAGCTGATAATTCGCATCTGATGGTGAGATGTTTATTTTCAGAACGAAATGTAAACGTTTTCTAAGATGTGTCATATCCATTTCACACATTTCATGAAACACTGTGGGCATCTGTTTATTTGCAATTTTTGCATAATTTGGCCATAGTTTGCTTGATATTTTCCCATAACTGCTTTCCAAGGGAGGAAAAATATGCAATACGCAGAGTGTTTAATGCAAAACGTCCTTTCAACAGAAGCTGAACTTCACTAAATTGGTCTTTAGGAGGCATCTGCTTTATCTCTCTTATTTGTCCCTTCCTATTTCTGCTGGAGTTTGATTACTCACCTGACTTATTTCCCAGCCTTTCCCTCCTGGCCTCTCTTGTTATGGCTGAGACCTTGTGTGTTTAAATGTTAGCAGCTGCCTGGAAGTGACCTTAACTGCACCTGGAAAACCTGGTTATGTTTCCTCAGCAAAAACGTGGGGAGATAATCCGTTCCTTGGGAATAAACATGAGCTTATCTATAGATGTTTGTTGGCACATGGGGATAAGGCAAGGGGCAGTAGCTCATGTGTGGATAATATCCCGGCTTCCCTAAAACCGTGTGATAACTTGAGGGAAAGCTGTGCCTGCTCTAATCACCCCCCTGTTCATCCTGTGCAGACACACTCGTTCAAGACTGTCACTGCACATTAGAAATTGAGGTGAAGGCTCTTTGATTGCCACCAAACCAATCCTCAGTGTAATTGAACCCTGATCAATGTGCACTGCCAGAGACCACTAAGGGAATGGATTAACAGAGGGACATGAGCTTGTCTTGGTGGCTCTGAGCTTTGTGGGAGATATCTTTATTCCTCATTGCAGATGGATGGGAGCCAAAGCTATTCTAAGAAAGATTTTGATGATTATGTTCTCGTCTCCATCAACAGTACTTCCTCAGCCTTCCCCTTGAGAAGCTGGTATCTGCTGTCCTTATCATGCCACAGCTGCCCAGAAAAGAGATGAAACCTTCTTGCAGGGGCAGTACATCGGACATGAGGCTGTGCTGGCGTCAGGGCTGCACCCACACCTCATGTCCCTGCACTGCCCTGCTGCCTGTCAAACCTCCATTACCCTCTTCCCTGCTGCTGCCACCCTTCATTTGCAGAAAGGTCTCCTTCCCCTCTCCAGACCCAGAGATCTGCACTGTTCCCTTCCTACGCCCTCCAGCAGCCCCCTACCCACCCCAGGCTCGTCACACTCTCTTTTCTTGATGCCTTGGGTACTCATTACTCACATCAGAGCACTGCTGTGCAATGTAAGGCTTTCCAAGCCGTGCTTAATTCATTTTCACAAAGAGTCATCTCACAAACCTCAGATCCGGCAGCAGAGAAATGCCCAGCAGACAAGAATGGGTGTTTAAGAAGTAAGATGGACTGAATAAGAGACCTGCCCCATGTACACCACCAGTCAGTAACAACTGAATGCTACCATAACACCCACTCTCCTCACTGTCCCAAACTAAGATGAACCACCTTTTATTGTTTTTAGAAAAATTCTTCTTTTTTCCCTCATAAGGAAGTAAGGAAATAGTGTGAATACAAGCTTTGACAGCAGATCTCTCAAACAAACAAGCTAAGGACAGGAGAAATTGTTCTGCAAAACCAGGTTCTCACAAGCTGTGTTAGAAAGTGGGCAGGAAAGGCAGCAAGAAGAGTTCTCTTCCCCTCATTAGCAGTCCCAGATTAGCTCTGTTAGTGCGCAGGAGGCTGGAGCTGGGATTGGATACGGACCCAAATGTCTCCTTGCTTATTCAGAGCTTATCAGAACACCCTGAACTTTCAGCCTTGCAAATACTGAGCTGGAAAAAGCAGAACACGCTCTCTGGGGAGATTTCGTGTTCATTTTTACCTGTGGTTGGGCCAGAAATACTTCAAAGATAGGTTTCGTTGTGACATTTGAAGTTTTCTCGTTCAGGCGCCTGCCAGAGCTTAAGCACTACAGAGGTAGATATTTATGGGGTCACAGTTTCAGAAAATCTCAGCTTTCATAGAGTCATCAAAATAGATGACCTGCTTTTCAAAAAAAGGTCTCATCACTGGAAAGACATCAAGTCTTGTATCCCACAGGGAGCTGGTGAATTCCAAAGTCCCTTTGAAATCAGGATCTAATTGTGAGAGGTTTGCTTTTAGATATCTGAGCGGAGATATTTCGAGATAGAATTTTTAAGGGGTTTGTGAAGCAAAAAAAGTTACTAAACTCTTTAAGGCACAGAAGTACAAAACCAGCTGACTATAGAAAGAAACATCCTGATGCTCAAGTTCAAAGAAAAAAGGGAGAAACAGAAAAGTTAATACGACCTCAGTACAGCAAGAGGAGAGGTTTATACAGGGATAATTATCTATTGCCTTTGTCACATGAAAATAATGTAAATAGAATGAAGTCAAAGGTTGGGGTCTAGTCCCAAATCTGCATTTACCCTGCATCAGGCGGGGCTTGTGGGCCAGCATGTATGACCCACAGTCCCTGATGATTCCCTGCAATCCCATGTCCATGAAGACACATTCTCTCCCTCCTCAAGCAGTTATTCAAAGAGCTACTTTATTTCCCTTCCAGATGCTCTGTCCTATTGCATGGCTGGCTCTCACTACAGGCCATGCTGGATCCTGTCCTGATTCTTGGAGATCCGGGAGGCTTTGCTGTCTTTGGCTGATGGAATTTGGCTTGCCTATTGTTCAAGGGAAAAAATTGTTCATCCAAACCTCTCCACCCACTCTCATTCCCAATAACTAAGCCTTATATTTTGACCTCAGGGATATGTCCATAGTGATGCAAAAGGGGTGTTGCCAGTAGCCTCAGCTTTAATCTGCATGCTCCACTTTAATTGCATTCCACAGACCTAAAGAGAAACCTCCATTGACTACATCTGATCCAGGACATACGAGCAAATTGAGAAGTCAGCAGGCAGAAGGAACTGACTGCATGGTAAATTTGCCATTTGGAACTTTGGGCTGAAGAAAAGGGAAACCTGTAGTTTCTAAGAGCTAAGAAGTTTGAGTCACTAGATCCACCTTTAACTTTTCACTTATTTATCCTTGAACACCCCTTTGAATTTTGCCCTGTGGACCTGCAGGCTGTGAGCAGCCTTGCCCAGATCCAGCCCACACTGACCAGACCAGCACTGAGGCCACAGCACATTCTGGTACAATTCTGCTGCTTTTGGGGAGCTGCCTTCTTCTATCAGCATGTGAGCCCCTCTTGAGTCAGATCTACCCAGGCATGATTGTGCATGACATACAACACAAGAAAAAGTCATCAGAAGATCCTCAAATCAGCTAGTCACTAGGAAAGATGCTGCTCGCTGCATTAGAAGAGCTGTTTGCCAGTGGCACTTACCCAGCATCCCTTTGTTGGAACTGGACAAGCACATATCCTTCTCAGCACTGGGAAGAACAAATCCAACCACAAACACCTCCACCCCATCTGCCATCAGTGCCAACCCTAAAACAAAGAAGAGAGTCCACTGGAAGCGTCCATGGCCACACTCCTCAATGATGTTCTCGTACTGGTGGGCAAGTTGCTCCTCGTCCTCCATCCTCTCGGCCATAAGGTCAGCACGGTCTCTGTACTCATCAGCCACGGCAGGGGCTCGCTTCTTCTGCTTTTCTTTAATGTCATCTGGGTGTGGGATCCCTTGGTACTCCCCCTCATAGACCTCATCATCCTCATCGTGGCCTTCTGTAACATCACTCTGGGCATCCTCTTCCTGCGCAGGCTCATCCCCGCCCCGGTAGTAGCCGTCATTGGGTGCGTCGTAGTTGCCATCCTGGTACCTGTAGTCATCTGAGACCTGGTTTGTGTTTCTGTATCCATCATCCATTCTGAACAGGGAATTCTAAATGCTGTAGGTCACTGTGTAGATACTTGAAAATGTGTATGGATTTGTGCAATTCCTGGTGTTGGTTACTTGAACATATCTTCTCCGCGTTCTCTGGAAATGATGGGATGAGCAGCTTCCCAGGCTCAGAAGGAGAATTATATATAAAGGTTCTCTTTGACAGAGTCTCACACAGCTTTTGGTAATGCTTCACTTTTCAGCTGTCATTTGTGACTTGCTGGCTTCTGTGCTTTGGATGAGAAAAGCTGCTGTCTGGGGAACAGCAAGGGAACAGCAAATTGCACAGCTGGAGAGCTAGGAGGATTTGACAGGTTTTTCCTGATTCATTGTGGTGCTGAAGGTCATGTCCTGAGAAAAAGGAAACAATAGCAGTGAGACAGCAGTCAGCTTGCAAGCACACATGCACTGAGTTTAATGCCCAACATTTTGAATACATGCTTTTCCTTTGAAAAAATATGGCAACAGAGGAATGTTTTCGCATCATCAAAACCCAAAGCCTCAGAAAAAATAGAGCATTAAAATGTACCAAATTCAGTGGGAACCCAAAGTAGAATGTAAAGTACCATGTGGTCCCAATTTCTGTCGTTCCTGGAAGTCCTGCCTCCCATATGTGGTCCTGCTTTCCACAGAGAGCAGAACAGCACTGGGCTGGGTTGCTGGAACAGAGCTCTCATGTTGCTAAATATGTTTCCATCCATCTCCTCAGAGCACACTCCTCCCTGGTCCCTACAACTGGCTAATATCATAATGAGACAAAACGTGATCTTGGTTTTCTTTTTTCATCCAGATCCCCAAATTAATTTTATTTATTGGCTTCTTTTTTTCCTTAGTGTCTCTCCATCTGTATGCCAGATGTACAACTGGCACGCAGCATCTGCCAAGATAAAGTCACCAAAAGGCCCACCAAGCTCTGTTCTCCCCATATCTAAATAACAACAGGGAATGATTTTCACAGAGACCAAAAAAAACAAAGCTAATATAGAATCAATGCTGTCTGCAGGGAAAACCAAGGGAAGTCAAGACACATCTAAACACATACTCCTTCTGGACACCTGACTTCCATTATTTTCCAGGCGGTTTCCAGCCAGCTGGCTCTCCAGCGTTCCCCTGCCTCACACAGCTGTAGACACAGAGTTTGGAAGGAGAAGCACATGGGAAAGGGAGTGGAGTCACGCCAGAGCAGCCAGCACAGCGTAGGCATGCACAGAACATGGACTTTGCTTTAAGCTTTGAGCTACTTGCCTAAATAAAGTGTAAATGAGGTATGGATTGACATGGGCAGGCACAAGCCTGAGGAAATGTGGGTGTTGTTACCTACACAGTCAGTTGACCTATAGAAGCGCACGCAAATGCACACACTGTAAATAACAGTGCTATATGCAGCTAAAATGACTTCAGAGAAGGAATTCAGTAGCACTCACTATAATAAAATGCTCAGAAGGGCATCACTCCTGCTGCAAATGCTGTGATTTTCTGGCAGCCCAAGTGCTCAGGATAAGGAAGGAGCAGAGGCCTGACTTCTCTGCCTGCATTAATGGCCATGCCTTGCCTGTGCTATTCATGGAACTGCTCCAAGGAACTTCATAAAAGCTTCCTCTGCACTTCTGCTTATCTACCTATATATTTGTGGCCCATAATTACAACACAGCCTCTGCAGAGCCTGCCAGAACCTCTTCCTTTTCTCTGCCCTTCTGCCATTTGTCACTACATTCAATGTGTTTCCTCTTCCCTTTCTTTATGCTGAATCACACCATACATTTTGCATGAAGTAAAAAGGGCAACAGGGCATTCTTCCAGGGCTCAAAAAGAGCAATCAATAAAGTAATAGAAAAAAAAAACCTTAAAAAATCTCAAAGGTATTCTGATCAGGTTATGACGATCAGGAGTCTACAGTGTAAGGAGCAGTAAAGAGAAGTATTTGCATTGGCACCAGAGCTGTTAATGTGCAGGGGAGTTAATACATCTGACAACCATCAGAAGCACTTAAGTGAGTTCTACAGCTCTCGTTTCAATGCTGGAATGTTACCTCTAATGGTTAAAAAAAATCCAAAAGTACTTTTGAGTCTCAGAACCTCCCAGTCCTGAAGTAACTTTCTTGATTACACAAAGATTTGTGTCATGACTGAACATCATGTTCTCCAAGGCTGTAAAACGTAGTTCCACAGAGACATATTTTCTTTTGAAAAGTAGGGGAAGGAGCCTTTTATTTAAAGAGAAAAAACAAAAGAACAATATGTGCAGAAGAACATTAGCCCTTGCTTTGGAAGTCTTTAAGAATCATCTGCTGGCAGGTCATGCTTCAAAGTGACCTCAAATGCTGGAGCAGGAAGCGCAGTGACCTCGCTGTGTTTGTCCCTTTCTGGTTGCTACAGAACTGAATTGAAAACTCATTTTAGGAAACAAAGTAACAATAACACTAATGATCAATAGCAGAACTGATCAGACTCCAAGTCTCCACAGATTCTATCTCTCTTTTCAAAAGGTAAAAGTATATTCTTAAAGACCAAGTGCTGGAAATCTTTTTGTTTTCTATTTAAAAGCTGCTGAGGCTCGAAGTTGGGCTCTTTGCCTCCCACAACAACAGGACCAAAGATCACAAACTCAGAAAAGGCCTACTGAAGCATCCGTGCTCTTTCACTGACACACAAAGATTGGCATTTACCAGATGGAATCACATCTTGGGCAGCCTAAGAAATAATGGCATGAGCTGATGAATCTCACAGACCAGTGACAGTCACCTCTGTGAGGAAGAACATGTAATTCAGAGAAAACGTCGTGGCAAAAAATAGTGGCTGGGTTCCCATTCAGTTTGTAGAATGGATATTTTCTGGGATCACCCTAGGAGAAGGGGCAGTGCAGAGAGGCAGGCTATAACTTCAGAATGCTTCACTTTTCATATTTCACACCACTTGTTTTCTTTCATTGCTGCATATGCACAGGCTGATTCACTCCAGACCTGATTCTTTAACACCCTTTCACTCAAGCTGAGCTGCACTCACTCATTAACAGCCCCATTTAGCATTTAGATGCGAAATCATGATGTGTCATAAAGATGGCAGGCTTGGGTTGCTATAATTACCCTTCACAGTGATGCATGAGCGCTTGAGACAAATATACACATCACACCAAGCCTATTGTAGCAGGGTGGGTGTCAGTCTCTTCTCCCAGATAACAAGTAACAGCACAACAGGAAACGGCCTCGAGTTGTGCCAGGGGAGTTTCAGACAGGATATTAGGAAAAATGCATCATCAAAAGGGTTGTGAAGCATTGGAACAGGCTGCCCAGGGCAGGGGAGGAGTCACCACCCCTGGAGGTATTGAGAAGACATGTAGATGTGGCACTTGGGGACATGGTTTAGTGGTGGGCTTGGCAATGCTGGGTCAATGGTTTGACTTAATGATCTCAGAGTTATTTTCCAATCTAAATAATTCTAATTACAACCCTTGGCCCTTTTAAACTGCCAGTTGCCGTTCTGAGACACACGAGTGAGGTTTAAACACAAAACAAATGTCAGGCTCCATAAGGCGGAGTCTGTAGGGGCAGGAAGGTGGAGGCAGGAATACCTCATTCTGGGTCTCCCCAAAACAGCCCATTAAACGGAGTGTTGGACACAGAAACCTGGAATACATCAGAATTCAGTTCCTTTCGTCATTTATTTAAAATACGCTATGCATCTTGCAGTTTTCGTGTACTCTTTAGCTCTTTAGTTAGCTCAGATGTTGCATACTTAGCCAGGAATTCAGTCATTTGAGCTCTGCAGCTTAAAATAGTAACCTAAAGTCTTGGATATCCTCATAATAGAAATGGTACCTACTGTAGGAAAAGGGATGTTTTAAAAAAGCAGATTAATACCTGCATTTGCTTCTCTGAGAGGGCATATAGGCAGGTCTGGCATGTTGAGGGGATAAACTGAGGGCTGGAGGGCAGCAGAGCTTGGAGGGGATGCAGAGAAGGGTGAGTTTCTTGTGCCTGGGACTAAATGAAGAGTGCCCAGGGCCTGTCAGAGAGCTGAGCTCTATCAGAGAACAGAAATCATGTTGAGTTAGAGAGCAGGGCAGATATGAGAAGGGTTTTCTTAAGAAATATTGCACCTTGGGGCATGATGGAGCTTCCGGAAAAGCAGAGAGTGAGGATGTTGCTTGGTGGGAACATGAGCCGCGGGTGCACACACATAAATGCACAATGCACACCCACGATGTGGGTCCAGCAGGCAGAGAGCCAAGGCTGGGAGCTGCCACCCAGGGCCTTTCTCTCTGCGTGCTCAGAAAGGGAGAACACGCAAAATCAACAGCAGGAGGCAGAGGTTATTTGAACGCTAAGGAGAAGGAGCAGGACAGGGACACTGTAAAAATGCTTTCAAGGGATCTTTACCATCCACCAGAATAATCCCTGTAAAACAGATGGCAGAGCAGTTTAATATTCTGCCTGAAGGACGGCTCCTCCTGCAAAACATCCTCACCCCCAGAGCTGCTTTCTGCTGACAGCAACGGGAAGGTGCCCAGATCCTACAGTGACCATAAGGACATTCTGCAGTCACAAAGCAGACTGTAAAAAAATTCCTGAGAAGAAATTTTGCTCACTGAAAGGAGAAAGATGATTATGTAGATAGGTTCCTGTGAAGTTCCAGTCTCAGGTTCTTAATGAGGTTGCAATTAATGGATCCTTTTGTACACATGAAGGGACAGATTTTTGAGGTGCCTAACAAATCACAGCTCCCAGGGGAGCAGCATCCTGGATTTCAGGCAGCCAGCAGTGACACCAGTACTATCAGACAGGCTGAGTACTGTAGCAATGAGTGATTACTGTGCTGCTAGATGGAAGTGGTGTGGGCTGAGCATCCTGGGCTCTGTCCCTTGGCTTCTCGGCATCTCTGTGTCCCTCCAGACTGCACATCAGGACAGCACAGCTTTCCTCTGCTGGGAATTGCAGATCCCTTGCAGCTGTGGTTATACGAGTATGTGACTAGATGGCAACTTGTGTCCCCAAAACCTCAAACCTTAAATGTGGATGCTGCAATGCTGTTAGCAGGGAAATTTTCTCTTCTTGCATTCATTCTGTGAGAACTTTTCCTTTGCTGTGTAAGCTATGTAAACAATAGATAGGGTTTTTGTAAATAGCATTCATATCTGTGATCTTCTGCCCTCGTGTACATTATATTAGGAAAAAACATTTCTAAGTGGGTGTCTGAGACTTTGACCAATCACCCTAGGAGAAGAGTGAACACTGTTCAATTGCTTTATGGAACTAGAATATATAAATGGTATTGTAAATTTAATAAATAATTCATTCCTCGCTCTGACTTCTGCCTCGCTGCATCTCTGAACCCCTGCTTGGAAGCCCACACTTAAATAAATCAGAATTTGGGGAAAAGAGGTCTCTGTACTCCCAGCTTCACATGTGAGGACCAGGAAAAGTGCTCCCAAGTCTTTGTCAAGTTTTCAATGAAGTCTTGCAGTCTAGCATTTGAATTTTTTTTAAACTAAGAAAAATGCTATTTTACCTCAGGAGAACATTGAAGATTTCCCTCTTTCCAACTAGTATAAATAATAATAATAAATTTTTTTAGATCTAAAAAATTAGCCTGCAACCCCAAAATTCACAACAAAAATGCTTTCAGATCAGGTCCATTATAAATTCTTCATCTTATGCTGTAGAAAGTTGCCCTTTTCATTGGCATTAAAAAAAAAAAAAAAAAAAAGAGGTGCGTGGAGATTTGTTTCAAACTGAAACAAAATATTTCATTTAAGAAATGCCATCCTGCCAGCTGCTTGATCCATATTTTATTAGAAATATTTGTCAAAACTGATTTTTTTTCCCTGCTAAATAATTCAGGTTTGGAAAAATGGCATTTTTTACCAACAAAAATTGTACTAGAACTCTGATTATGCTCTCATGGATGTAAAATTATCTCAGGTGCAGCTTTAAGAAGACAATATAGAGAAATACAATATAGGAAAAGTAATCCTGCTATTTATAACCATATGACTAAAAGTACCTGACCTCTGTGAGGCAAAAAAGGGCTTTTCTTCCACAGGGTTCTGATTATTTTGGGGTGTTTTGGGTTTGGTTTTTTTTTTTTTTTGCTAACATTAGAATTGCTGCTGCAGCCACACAATTCTACATCCAGAAGAGAGCTGAGCAATATCATCATTCTCCTGGACAGATGGCAAGGCTGGGTTCTTGGCAAGGATCCTGCAGAAGGAAAAGCAGCAGGATCTGAAGAGAATTTGTATGTGAGGGAAGTTAGAAAAAGGAAATGAGGGGGCTTCAAATGCAAAAAGGTAGAAACCAAGTGAAACTGGAAGTCAAGGAGCAAGAACAGGGATTAATGGTCCAAACTATGCTCAGAATATAGGGGGAAATGGCCAGGGAAAGATGGAAGCCCTGACATATTATTGATCCTCAAATTGTGGAAAAAAATGCTTTGTAATAACAGCAGTTCTTGCCTTCATATCCAAGGATTATAAATGCATCTGGTGCCATCTCTGTTAGAGCTCGGCCTTAAGCCTTATTAATTCTTGCTTGACTTTTGCATCTCTCTTTCACTGCCAAAATAACAGGAGAAAAATCTCAGAGCATAAGACTCTGAAACACTTTTGGAAGAAGTTGGCTGTGGAGGCCATCACTCAGTCAAAAAAACCCCAGCCCGACCCAACCCAACCCAACCCAATCCAACCCAACTCAACCCAATGATTGACCATTATTTTAGGGGGTGATTGTATCAAAATAGATCACACCACTTGCAAGTCTTCAGCAGCCAATTTCCTTACTTTGCCTTTCCATCAAATATCCTAATCAGTGGTGGTGAAGAGCAGTGAGTCCCTGGGGAATTTCCAGGAGGATGTTCTCAGATTTGAACACTGGCCACTGAGTCAGTGTGATTTAATCAGCTGAAGACCTGGTCTCTTTTTTTTGAAATACAGATCAGCCCTTGGGATGCAAGTTTCCACAGGATTTTAGACAGGTAAAGGAACACTACCTGTATCACTAGGGAAAAAATTCCATCGTATCACTAGGGAAAAAATTCCATCTGATTCCTCTCCATTCTCACAAGACTGGAAGCAAAATGTCTTTGCAATTAATGTCCAAAAGAAACCATGGTCATCAAGCATTCCTGAAGGAGGATTATATCACGGACCTAGGTTGAAAACCCATTGCAACTGGAGCAATGTCAGATCCAGACTAATTTCTGAGGTATCTTTTCTGCTCTTGTTCAGAAAAATCAAGGAGGGTATATGAGTTTAGTTTTCTTACTCAGTGACATGGTAGCTGGAAGCAGAAAGGACCTACTTTGCCATCAAAGGCAACAAGATTACATGGAAGGGCATGTCAATATATGTTTTTCAGGTGTAAAATGATATGTTAATGGCTACAACAATCAACTGTGGTTGCAAACACAGGAGGCTAACTGGGCCTGGGCAACAAGAGATTTAAAAATCAAAGTCTGTAGCAGAGCCTACTTTTAAAAAGAATTTGCTTTGAACGTGGAAAAAGAGGTGTCTTTTGTTGTAGCTTCAGAGGAGAGCACTGTATTAAGTGAAAACTAAGGAAAAAACTAGTTTCTCCTGAAACCTTTTTTTATTATTAAGAAATTATTTGATAGATATGTAACACAGGTTCAAAAACTCTCCATGGAGCTCATTAAGCAAGCTATCTGTGCCACAGATTCTGTAAAGAAGAGCAAGATATTTGAAAATCGTTGAATTGAAATCATCTGGTTCAAAGGACTGACTTTCAGCAGTACAGGTGGCACCTACTGATTGCTCCCCTAAGCACAGTTAGGACATGTAGGGTAAAAGTCCTCTGCGCAGTGTAAAAAGCATTGATTTGCTCAGACATGCTGCCAGGGTCTCTGGGACAGGACTCGTTTATTTGCTGCTCCCACACTGTAGGTTGGAAAAGACTGGTGCTGATGCAGTCCTGATCTATCAAGAAATGCAGGGAAACCAGAGCTGGAGTAATTTAGTGTGTTACCAACAGACCTGATTAATTATTTAGAGAAAGCATTTTAGTTCCAAATCCTCTGCTACGGAGTCTATTGAACTGAAATTGTCCTAGAGTTTCTGGATAATCTCTATTGATCTGTGGTGGGTTTTACACGTTTCTGGGCAGGCGCACACTGTGTATGTTTGTTCCACCAGGAGAACATAGTTATTGCATTATTTGATCCTACAGTCCTGCATTACACAATGTTCTGTGAGGGGAAACGATTGTGTTTGAAGCTGAAGCATCTACAGTAGTCCCTGAATTTGAAAGCAGAGATGTGCAGGGTATGAGCACAAACAGTTCAGTTGTTTGATTGAACTGTCCTGATTTATGCTGAGTAAGAATCTGGCTGCACTGCTCCAATGCCTTTACATTTTTTCATTCTCACCCATCCCACTGGGGGAGATTTCTGTTTTCCAACACATTGCACACTAAAATGCCATTGCCTTATGTGGTGGTGGTGGTGGTGACTCTCACAGCAAAGTGGCTGTGGGCTGAATTCAGCTTGTAATCCACTATGATATGTTATGAACTAAGGGACAGAAAGTCCCCCAGACTGTTAGAGGGAGATTATATCTTAAAGTCTGATACTCCGTGGTGCAGATGCTTTAAAGGTCATATCTAAGACAGTATGTGCTACAGCAAGCTGGCACAGCAAGCATGCAGCAGATGAAACCAGGAACAAGCATCAGTCAAGCAGAATAAACAGCTTTTCTGAAGTTAGGGGCACAGACTAGCAAGTTGGGTGTTCATGAGATAGATACAGAGAGGAATGTTTAACAGTAGGAGTTGGAAGGCAATGGCTTAGCAACACATATCTATATAAGGAGGGACAGACTACACATTAGGATTCCAGAGAAAGGCCATAAAAGGTCAATTTGACAAGCTGAATATGGATAATGAGTTGAGACAGATGGTGTAAGAGTATGGTAGCTAATAAATAATGAACAGACTTGCTTCAAGGAGCAAATGCGGGGAGAAGTCGCAGCTGAGAGTTTAGTCAGAAGGGAGGTGGTGAAGGGGAAAAGAACAAAACCATGGAGGATGGAGGAGAATCACAGCAGGAGGGCTGGTGGGAGAGGAGTGTCTGCTTTTATGTGCCAGAGTTTTGTGGAAATGATAATTTACCCAAAGAAAACTTAGAAATGCATATGCCTGAACTGGAATTTGGCCATTTTACTGAGATTAACAGTTTTTTAGCTGACAAATTACTCATGGGCTCTAAACATCTTCTAGATATCTATTTCTTCTTCTTCTCCCCCTGTCCCATTATCACAGTACCTAAGCAGCCTACAGTGGTCACAAAGTCCCATCAAAGGCTGGGAAAAGTTGCCAGGTTTGTTTTGAACATCATGGCTCAAGACAGGGAGAGACCAAAACCATATCTGAGCATGGAAATGGAAATGCTGTGTGCTGTCCCCCACATTCCAGGGGCCACTGTGGACCAGCAAGGTAAGGATTTATTCCCATCTTCAAAGCCAGCTATTCTCCACACGATGACCAAGATAAAGGCCAGGTTTCCTGCCCTGCAAACGTTTTCCTTAATGTGGAGCTGAGGCACAAACCCCAACCTGGACACCAAGTAATACTCAGAGGCATCCCAATGTAGATGCAAATAAAGGAGTTTTCCCAAGATCACCTGTGGGAGCCATATCAAAGCCAAACAACCAGCAGGTTTCTGCTATTTCCTTGTCTTTTTAAACATCATAACGAGCTAGAATCTTTGAGACTTTACTGCTTATTAATAAACCAGCCTCTCTATCAGCATCGCACCTGGCAGCGTAAACCAATAGGGAACTGGATGTTTATTCAGAAACAACAGTGCCTTGGTGCCCTTTCATGAATTTGAGCATTTCTACGTGTGTTTGCCCTTGGACAGCTTATTAGGTTTAACCTGACTGGGCTTGGAGGCCCTGACAAGCTCCCAGAGAGGAGTGTAAGCAATAACCTTGGAAATAAACTGCTTGCAATTCAGCAGATTCTGCCTGTGTCAGACAGCAAACATCCCTGATTAACTATAAACTGCTTAGCTTATTGGCAAAGATGTGCCTCTGGCTACAAAGGGGATTTTTATTTCATCACACTTGCAACCTGAGTTATTAAATAATGAGCCGCTTAATTAACAAATTCATTAATACATGGCTGTGATTAATAGATTTGCTCCAGTGACAGAGTCATGAAAGCAGAAAAACCCTGAGTGATTTTTAAGTACTGCATTCTTTCAGGAGGGATTTTATTTGAGCAAGTATCCTTATTAAACACCTCTATCCTTCTTTTTCCGGCCTCTACCAAAGAGAGTAGCCTTGAGCTCTGCTGTGTCTGTTTGCCCCCAGAACTTCCCGCTCTTGTCCTTTCCTCCTTTCTGCCTTGCTCCCCTTTTCCTTTGGACCCATATAGCCAAAGTGTCTTCAGAGTGTTGTGCCACAAAATGACCCTTTTCCCAGTGCTCCCACACTGCTGTGGCCAGGATGTCTCATCATCCCCAGTTTCAGATGGGAGGTGACCGTGGTGCTTCAGGCACTGATAAAACCATCAGTTATTGCCCATGCTGGGGACCAATCAGCCTCCCCACTAATGGAGACAAAATAATTTACTGCACCTCACAGCAGCCTTTGCAGGGTTGTTATCTCCTGTTTTCCATGGTGTGTTGGGAAAGAGCTCTAGTAGAGATGTTTCCACAGGCTGGAAGCCACTCCTGCCATCAGGAACAGTTCTTTCCCAGCCCAGGATGCTCAGGCATCAGTCTCTAGACACAGCTGCTCGCCAGCTCCAGTGAAGTGTACAAATGCAGTGGCCACGCCAGAATTCTCGCTTGTTCCTAGAAATCCGCTGCAGCCTGTCACAGACAGCCAACCTTATGCTTCCATCATGCCCTTTAATAGGCTTGATCCCTGTGCTTCCCCTCAGGGCTGCTCAATGATCAGGCCTAAAGGGACACAGTTATTATGAGATCGGATAAGAAGGGTGGTTCTCAAACTAAACCCAGCCTCTTTCTTTTCTGCATAAGACCTCCAATACAATTGTATTGTGGCCTCAAGGGCTTTCAAAATTGCAAATGCACTGTTCATTATGCACCTTGCCTGTGGAGAAACACAAGTGCAAGCAGAAGCAAATTTAAAGAGACTTCTTTCAAGGTTAAGTGGCAGGGAAAATACTGGAGCAATTGCTTTTGCTCCATTCATGTTCATGGCATTTTGACTAGTTTAACCTTTTTTTTTAAAATATGAAACAATGCTGAGGAGACCTGAACCTTGTAGCAGCCATGATCATTCAAGAGATTCCATTATGTAGCCATCAAATTCACTATGTGCCCCATATACATCACTGCAGCACAAACAAAACACACCCACAAAGAGATGTCTTCTTCTGTAAGGAGGCAATTTGCAAAGCCTGTCTGAGCTGTACCTTAAATATCTCAGATTCACAGATCTTTGAAGAACCTGTTTTTGAAACCAGCATCTTGAAGAAAGTCATAAAAAATTGCCATAGGGCCTGGAATATGTTGGCGTCGACTTAGGAGCAACCTTACATACAGCAACTCTACATTTATACTTGTGTTTTTATACTCATGAAGGATTTCGACTCAAAAGAGCACCCAGCAGTATTTTTGCACCTGCAGAAGAGGAGAATGGACAATTTGAGCACATGTAATGGGCCCCTTAACATTATGGAAAGTTGGGTTGCCTGGCAGAGGTTTTTCTTAAGCCTCCCTCATTCCTTTCTTGTTCCTGCAGGAGCCTTTAGGATAGGTCTTGGCAAGAGCAGCTCATTTACACAGAGCCTTAAGCTTGGCCAATATTCTGACAACCCAAAGTCATGTGGCTTTCAGCTGTACCATGGGGCATTTGCTGTCTCACAGTCTTCTGAAATGATGTCTGTGCCTCTGTGGAACAGAGGAGGAAATGGGGAAAAAACTGAAACAAGGAGAAGATACTGCAGGAGCCGAAGAATGAGAGAAAGCAACAGCAGAGCATGAGATATAGGAAAGGAGGCAGGACAAGGCAGGGGATGGTGAAGGTCAGAAAGGTAGGGAGAGAAAAAGGCATAACAGTACCAGTATCGGAAACTAACGTTGCCTTGAGCCAGTAAAAAGAAGAAAAACAAACAAAAAACCCCACTTAGGCTCAGCACTTAGTAGCAGTGAGAAGCTTCTGCATTTCCTTCCCAAACACACTAATAAATTCCTGCATTCAGGTTGGACATTAATGATGAAAAAGCTTCATCTCCTCAAATTAATAGCCACAATGCATCATCAGGCTGTAGCACTATACCCCATGTGTACGCAGAGAGAAAATCCTCAGCATCACCTGTCAAGGCAGAAGAAGGATTTAGCTGTTATTTATTGCTCACTGTGACTCATGCCTGTGGGTAGGGGCGCGACAGTACAGATGGGAGTTAAAATCAGACTGCCATCAGGGGAATTTATGCCAGGAGAGTTGAATTCAGGCAACTTCTGCTTAGGTTTTACCTGGGATTTCTCTATAAAATATGAAAAGAGTAAAAAAAATATAATTGAAAAATACATGCCTGGGCAGGCATTTGTTAGGACTCAGACAGGTTTGATTAGAGGAAGGATGGCTTAGTGACTTGGGCAACATCAAGAACTCTGTACTGTTTTCTCTAATGCCACAAATGGCTCGATTAACCTAAGGCAAGACATTTAGTTACTCTTAGGTTTAGTTCTTTGTCTGCAGAATAGCTGTAATAACTTGTTTTCTCTACCTGTCAGAGATTGTGTAGGGAAAACACAGGCATAACTGAAAAGAGAATCTCCATCACTGATGGAGAGCTCAAAAGTTCACCTTTCTGGACTTCAGACTGTCCTTGCCAAGACCACTATGATGTTGAAATTATGCTCACAAGGACAGTCTCTCCTGTGAGTGACCTTCAGTGTGCTGTTTCTGATCGGAATAAAGGATATTTCCAGCATGTTTCATAGCTCTCCTTCTGTTCCTCTCGTTTCAGCTCTAGCCAAAGAAGACACGCTGAGGACACTAACAGTCATCAGACTCCCTAAAAATGAGAAGGCAACTGAGAGAGATCCTGAAATACAAGCATGCCAAATCAAAGGAGATGCTCTGGCTTTCAGAGGTGGGGGACAGGCATCTTTTGACTGTCCCCATTGTCCCTGGTCCAAGTGTGCTCCTTCCTGCAGATACTGAAGTGAGGGGCATCCCTCTACCTGCTCCCAAAACCCAGACTCTTTGACCCAGCTCAAGGGGTTTTACAGCAGAAATACCACCTGTAGACTCCCTCAGAGTGAGTTTAGTGGAGGAATACAGATTTCAGCAAAATTTAAGCAACAACGAACTTCATCATCTTCCTTCCTGCTGGGAGTCTGGGACTTGCCTCATGTACATATTGGCTGGTCTCCACTTGCCCCGAGCCTGCTTGCAAAATCTTCTTTGGTATCCAGACACTCTTTCCCTCAGCCCTCTCCACACCTCGGCTAGAACACAGCTCTTCGTGTCAGCAGGAGAATTGAGGGGCCAAGGTGGACAGCCGCATTTGGCCCCATCTGAGGATTTCTCCTGTCAGTGTGTTATTACCCAGCTTCCAGTCCTCATCCTGACACACTGAGATCAAACCTCACCAGGCTCCTCAGGGACGTTTTGGCTGCCTGTCCTTTTGACTATCATTTCGGTAGCCCAGAGCTCCAGGAGAGCTGGCCATGCTCTGTGTGCTGCAGAGCCAGCCACAACGAGCCTCAAAGAGCTGCTCTTGAAAAGCATGTCAGGGACTGGCTGCCAGGATTTGGGCTTCAAGTGCCCCCCTATTGCCAACCCTCCCCGCAGCAGTGTTCCTGCAGCTGGCCTCTGATGAGCAGATGCATGGGATCAGGGAGCACGGGCTTTCCTCTAGCTCCTGCTTTCCCAGGACTCACAGGAGAGCTCCTGAATCTGGCAGCATCTGCAGTCAGTGCAGCCTGAAATGTGTTGTCACACTTACTCCTACTGCTGATGCTGTTCCTCCCCACCGAGATGCAGAGGCCATGTCCTGCACCCCGGCACAGGGCTCTGTTTCCACTCCTCCCTTCCGCCCCAAGTCAGCTGGCAACGCTCCTGAAAGACTCTTTGTCAGGACTAAATGCAGTCGCTCACTGGCAGATGGTTCTGGTGGCCAAGTGGCTGCCAGATTAGCATACACACAAGACCTGTGTTGGGTGGAAGGGAAGGCATGACAAGACAGCAGCTTCTGAAGGGTGTCCATGCAGTATCTACCTTCCTTACCCCCTGTGTTTCCCCCTTGGAAACCCTCTGTTTCCAAGCATGTTTTGGGACAGGGAAATATCTCTTGCAGTGGGGAAGAAAAGAAAAAAAAATCAGTCTCTTTGTCCTCAAAACGTAAATGAGATGGACTTGCAGTCTCATAATAGGAGACAAGGGGGTATTTAAGAAATTTGAAAGGCAAGAGATTAAAATCTTGCACAAGGAAATGCCTATTTACACACTGACCTGTGGTGGTCCTGGGAATAAAAGGCAGGGTCTTGGCAGCATTAGAAAGGAGGGATTGGACATATTTGGTGGAAAGAAGGTCAGTTTCATTCGAGTTTCTTTTTCCACAACATTTTTTTTCTTCCGAGAGAAATGAGTTCTGCAAGACATGAGGCAAACATCAAGAGAACTTCACCCTGGTGTAGGCTGATCTGCAAGTATCCATCAAGAAGTTTTCTTGGACATATTTGCTGGTGCCAGCTGTCAGAGAGGGGATCCCAATCTAGATGTTTCCCTGGACTTTCAGTCCTGGGTGGCAGTAATAGAAAGGCTGTGGAATGTCTTTCCCTTCACCTGCTACACTGGGACTATTGACACAGAAATTACACCAGAAGATAAAGTGAAATCTCAGCAAATGGCTTCTGCTCCCCACAGGGAAAAGAGAATTACAGTCCATCACACCTGGAGTAAAGCTAAGACAAAATAAATTCAAGACTTTTGCTAGAAGCAGGAATCCTGGATGATATATGGGAGAAGGCAGGAAGAAGTGGAGTGTGAGAGCAGGTGTCCTCCAGATGATAAGCCTGGGGGGATTAGCTGGCAAATTTCAAGGGGATAACAAATATTTCAAGGCAGATCACGCTAGTGCCTCTTCAGGGGAAAAAGGATAGAATATCTCAGGTGAAGAAAGTGGCAAGGAGGTGATGATCAGAAGTTATTTATCGAAGTGTAACCTCACACTTCCTTGTCAAGGAGCCAGGGAAAGGCTGACAGACGGCGGCTGGATATCAAGCCTTTCAGCTAACCCAGACTGGATAGGCAAAAAGCTGCTTTCTGATGGCACTTTAGTGATGAATGTAAAGCCTGGAGGCTGCAAAATCTTTGTCATTGCCCAGGCATAAGCAGCCAGAGCACAGAAACCTGCAGTGCCAAGTCTGCAGGAACAGATCCTGTCACTGCAAGCCAGGCAAGAAATGACCAGTCCCCCTCCTGCTTGCATGAGATCCCTGCAGGAAAGTGATGGTAGGAGACCGTCATGGACCCATGATTAACGTATCAATTTCGGACATTTTATATAGAAAGTTATTTCTCTGAAACAGAATTTTTGTAAGACTCTGTGTGACTGCCATCTCTGTCTCTATTTCCCATTTTGGGAATGAGGTTGAGCGCTTTCTACCTTCCAGATATGCTGTGAGATACTCGGGAGCAGAGGCAGACAATGCTGCATCTCAGCTGGACAAGGGCATCCAAAATGCTGTTGCCTGGGAAAACTGGTGTGTTTGTGCTGTAGAGGAGGTTGGTTTTCAGGCCTGTGGAGCTGGTGCTTTGCCTGAACACTGAATTACCTCGTCAGCTTTTCCAGCGAGGTGCAGATATGAGGAATCCAGGGAATGAATACGGAAGGAGGACAGTGCCGGGTCTCTACAGCTCCCGCACACGTGGAAACCTCAAACAGATCTAGAGATGGGCACAGAGCTGGGAGCTGAAGGCATTGACGTGCCTGTTGTGTTTAAGCTCTGTGCTGGAAGAGGGCCAAGCACCGTCTGCCTCTTTTCCACAGTAAATGGCTTTACTGCTGGGGTTGAGATGAGATGGGTTTTAAAACTGGTCTGTGGAAGGGTCTGTTATTGCCAAGTAAAACAAATTTCTCAATTCCCTGTAGAGAAGCTGGGCGTTGGACATAGTGGCAGCTTCCACAGTTACCAATAACCCGTGACTGAGGCTGGGTCCTGCCCAGACCTCCACACTTTGAGGTGCTGGTGCCCAGATTTTTGCCCAGGACTGGCCCATGGCCTTTAGTGGAAGCAGTCATGGGCCACATGCCACAGCTGCCTGAATGTGGCACATGGATATTCCCTGCTCACTGCTTCCCATGGCCATGTGCTGCTGTGCAGGGTTGCTCACACCTGTGGGATCTGGGTAAAGCCTTTTTTCCACACAGTTAGAGAGCAATAAAAAAACACACTATACCTCCAAATAATCTGAGCCAGGTACAACAACCTCGAGGTGAGGCATTTTGCTCCTCGTGGTTTGCTTTTAATTTTTAGCAAGAACTTTTCTCATAAAATTTGGTGTCTAAAAGGTGTGTCCGTCCTCTACAGAGTGTAGGTGACAGCTTTACCTGCTTCCTAAGTGTCCCTGTCCAGCTGTCCTCACCCAGGCTCTCCTTCCAAGGTTCTGCAGGAGGTCTCTGTTCAACACCAGCTGCATGGAGTTGGATGAAGAGTTGAGAAGATTGCAGAGGTTTTCTGTCTGCAAGCAATGTAGCTTGGGAATTTACTGTGAGATGAGCAGGATTTTCTTCGGGAAATAACTCCTCCTAATTGTTTTGGAATTACTCTCCTCACTTGTTGGAAACAAAGAAAATGTGTCTCCCTGAGGGTTCCAAATCTGTTGCTGTCTCTGACTGTTGCAAATTCCGGGGGAACTCCCCTGTGGTCAGAGCTGGGTGACAGCACAGGGGTGCCACCCACTGCAGTGGATTGCAAACACAGCAGGGCTTTGCGAACCCAGGCTCAGCACTGACATTTGCCCGTATAACCCCAAGGCTGCCTCAGTGCTGTTGCTACAATCCAACAGCCTCTTCTGCCCTTCTCACTCAGGGCACCCAGCTCTCCCTGAGAGCCAGTGTGAGCTCGCAGAGCCCCTGGTACAGGGCAGGGAAGTTTTGCCTGACTTTTCTTTCTACTTCTCCCATTTCTGGTGCTTTGCAGGAGGGAAGCACTGACTGTGGTCTCTGCTGCAAGGGGTTCCCCTGCAGCATGACATCATTCGGAAAGCTCCCTTGGCTCATGGACAGGGCTGATTTCTTCTGGTAGAGTAACCCTGGCTGCCAAGTGGAGGGAAAACTGCTGATCCTTCTGCACAGCACCCTCAGCACCTGCCCCCAGCCACAGACCAGCCCCTTCTCAGACTCGTTTCCACACTAACCTGACAAATGCTGTGCTGCCACAGATGGCTGAGGCACTGCTGACTTTCTCTGCTCAAAGGTGGCCGAGCTTTCCAGCTTTCCTGCCCTCCCTGGCTACTTTCTAGCGCAGCCATTCTGTGGGATTTATTTTTTTAACGCATTCCATACACTTTTTAGGAACTTAACGGTGACATTGGCTCATGCTGCTGGTCTACTCACCCCTGAGCTCTGGGATGCTGATGAGCAGTGTCTACACTTCAAAGGGTGGTAAAAACCACCCCTGCTTCACTTGCTGTAGGAGGCTGTGTGAACAAAGAGCTGGGGAATCCAAATCAGTCCCCTGAGCTGATTGACTCTGAGAAAGGTAAGATCAGAGGATATTTAATTAGGTTCCTAATTACAGGAGGTATTAATTGTCATGAAATCACCTGTGTTCGGGTCCCGGAGCAATATGAGCTGGAGATTTCAGAGATATGCATTGCATAGCTACACGTGATTATTCCTTTGGCTTGATCCCAAGTGCAAGAAAAGCAAGCTGCACTATCAGTGGCTGAAGATTTAACTCTAATGTGTCATTTATTCTTTCCACGATAAAAGCAATGTAAAGAAGCCACACATGGGCACAGATGGGTTCAAATACCATCAAGAATCACTGTATTTCAATCCTAAAGTAAAATCACAATAATAAAAAAATGGGATCACTACTGGAAAGCCCATATGTAACTTGAAGAAAAACCACCTTACCTCTCTTTCCTGCATCCCTTCTAAAAATACAGTCCTGCTGAGAGGAACAGACATCGTTTCTTCCACACGATTCTGACTAAGAGCCCAGAAAATGGGGAATCTACTAGAAATCAGGGGAATAACTTTGAAAGTTAAAAAAACCAGTCTGAAGTGTTTTCTACTCCTTGCTTGTTTGTTTCATCAGGCTGATAAAGCAGGAAAATGCATCAAAAAATAGACTGGTTTTCTCTGAAAAAAGAGGTGCTAATAATGCTTTTTCTTCACATAAGTAATATTTTTCTTGAAAATTTGGCTGGTTTTCCCTGAAGATTCAAAGTTCTGCAGTGGGTTCAGTAATTTTCAGTGTAAATGGACAAAGGGAAACATTTGCTTCTCAAACATATCTAATTTGTCCAGAACAGATCTCTTTTCTTCTGATAATAAAATTTTTGGATGAACATTCTTTGACCAGAGGAAAGGAACATGTTCTTCAAAGAGATATGGGGAGTTTCTCTTTTCCATGAGCCCATTGGCTTCACTGGGCAGTGGAAAGGGATGGTCCAGCTGGACCCAGCTCTGTTGGGACACTTGCAGCAGATGTGAAAGCCTGAAATTCAGACCCTGCTGAAGTTCAGACAAAGCTTCCTAACAGCAACATTTGTGGGGCTGAAGGACAGCATCTTGAGGGGATAGACAGAAACCTCGTCAGCAGGGCTGCTGAAAATCAAAGACAAACTGCTGGCAGTAACCTGTAAGAGTGAGCCTGCACTGACTGTACTGCTGAGGCAGAAGTTTTAAGAGACTGTGCTTTAACCCTTCTATGAATTAAAGATGGAGACAACTCCACAGAATGGCAGGAGGGGGTCAGTGCTGCTCTTGGCTTCCAACTTGCATAGGGTGTGAGGAGCAGCTTGTTCTCTACATCGACCCAGTGGCAGGTAGATTAACTATCAGCTGGTACCTGGCTGCTGAAAAGAGCATCCAAATGCCACCCAGCATTAAGGGGATAAGGCCAAGGCTGCCAGGAGTTGTTAAATCCAGGGAACTTCATCTGTCTGTGTGTTTCTCTTGAGTCATTGCTTTTGCAGTGAAGGAACCCTTCGCTGCAGGCAGAGCAAAGTGCTGCAAGCCTCCGGGAGTGTTGAGGCTGATGAAATATAGATGGGAGGCAGGCAGGTTCCTCGGGCTGGGTAAATACATGCACGGTAATTGACTTCATCTTCAAGAAAGAAATGCTCTGCATAAAGATGTAGAACATTGTTTGGTAAAGTGTGATATGCGCATTTGACTCAGCAATCACTGAGAAAAAAAGAAAGAAAACCCCTCCTTTGTGATGAGTAACTAACAAATAACTCCATTTTCAACCTTTCTCCCTTTTTACTTCACCTATTTTCCATCACCCACTCAGAAGATGCTATCTCTGATGTCCTATAGGAGGAGCATCTGATGAAAGCAGACACAGCACGGGCGCAATATCCCAATTCAAACCACTTACAGTCTCCATAACACTCCCAAAGAAAACATCAGTCTACCTGGAACCGGCAGGAAATGGAGTTGCTGATGCACAGATCGTGCCATGGCAACAAGCCAATGGCTAAGTGGTTACTGTTGTAATGAACATTTGGTAACTGCTCTTTTCCAGTTGCAAGGACAGGAATTCTCACTGCGACGCTCCGAGTTCATGCAAACCTCAACAGTTGCTCCCTGTGAAATTACTAAAGGCTTTGATTGAGGGTCCTGCCTGTCCTTTCTGTATCAGCTGGATGCTGGGAGATCTCTGTCTTTATGTGTTTTAACCACACATGACTGGTCAGAACAAGCCTCTGCTTCTGCAACCACAGTAAGTGAATTATTTCTAGGCACCTCTCAGGAGCCTCCCATGCTTAACTGGATCTCCCTCACTTGGAGCAAGCAAGATTCCCCTTCCTAGTGAGAAGATGAAGCCTGAATGACCGTGCTTGTCAAGGGCAAGGCACAAGTCCAGACATGAGCAAACAGGACCAGGTGGATGTGAAATGAAGCCATGTAGGAAAACTCTGAACTGAAATCTCATGTAGATTGAACCTCGTGATGGAATCTCACAGTGGAAACAGCAGAAACCTCTCCTGCTCAAACAGGAATTTGAAACATTTTGAAACAGATATTGAAAATTATTTTTTCTAACAGAAGGGATGAAATTCACCCCAAACCCGCTCAGCTCCAAGTCGCCTTTGTGGACAAATTAGTAATGCCTAGTATCCTATATCTGCCCGCTAATTAACTCAGCAGCCGCTGCCAGAGTTAATCAGGGAAGCAGCTCAGTTATCCCCAGTACCCCCACAGGGCAGGGATCCACCAGCTGCCACCTCCCACGCGCTGCAGAGGCAGGGCAAGGAGCTGCTGGGCCTGCTGCTCTTGAAGGGCCACTGAAGCCCCTGCCAGTTCCCCGGGGAAAGGGGGTGTCTGGGGGTGTCTGTGGAGATCTGTGGGTGTCTAGAGATTTGTGGGTGTCTGTGGGTGTCTGTGGATGTCTGTGGAGATCTGTGGGTGCCTGTGGAGATCTGTGGGTGTCTGTGGGTGTCTGTGGGTGTCTGTGGGTGTCTGGAGATCTTTGGGTGTCTGGAGATCTGTGGGTGTCTATGGAGATCTGTGGGTATCTGTGGAGATCTGTGGGTGTCTAGAGATTTGTGGGTGTCTGTGGGTGTCTGTGGATGTCTGTGGAGATCTGTGGGTGCCTGTGGAGATCTGTGGGTGTCTAGAGATCTGTGGGTATCTGTGGGTGTCTGTGGGTGCCTGTAGAGATCTGTGGGTGTCTGTAGGTGTCTGGAGATCTTTGAGTGTCTGGAGATCTGTGGGTGTCTGGAGATCTGTGGGTGTCTGTGGATGCCTGCGGAGATCTGTGGATGCCTGTGGAGATCTATGGGTGTCTCTGGAGATCTGTGGGTGTCTCTGGGTGTCTCTGGAGATCTGTGGGTGTCTGGAGATCTGTGGGTGCCTGCAGCTGGATGTCCCCAAGCCCTGCACCACCACTCCTGCAGCCAAACAGCTTTTCCCGTCCAGGGGAGATCCCTCCACAGAGAGTTCCTCCCACACACTTTACACCGATAGAAAGGAGGGATTAAAGGAAGAAATTGAACAAGAGCTACACTTACTAATTGGAAAAAGACAAAGGTTGTCCCCTATAATTCAGGTGCCACAGACTCTGATGGAGCCGTGAGCCCCCATCCCACAGATCACGGGCTGCTGCCTTCCCAGAGCACCTGAAGAGGAAAATCCTCTCATTCAGGAAGATGTACAGGAGATCAAAACCCCTGGGGAGGGTCTGTTCCGAGCTGACCTATTTACCTGGGGGGTTTAATTCCAATTTGTGCATTGGCAGGCTGGGCATTCCTTCCCATTTGAGGGAAAACCTGTGTAGCACAGATGCAACAGACTTCATTTGCTTCCTTACTTGCGGTGCATTTCTACTGAGCCACATGGGCTCAGATGCTGTAAGGCTGCCAAAATCATAATATTATTTCATAGCACGTATGAGGGAAAAAGCCCCTCAACAATAGTTAATTAAATAATTACAATGAGGTCCTGCATTTTTCAGTACACTGTTGGGAGATGGAAATTCTGGATGGTTTTTTAATCAAACGGCTTATCTAAATCTAGTAGGAATTAAAAACCATTTCAGAATTTGATTTTTAAATGTCAAAAGAAATATTTTCTTTTGGAAATCTTCCAGATGGAATATTTCCCAGTGCAAAAACTTTTCTTATAATTATGAAAAAGTAATTGAAATTGAAGGGCTACACTAGATGATCTGAAAGAATGGAAAAGATGCCAAAATGATAGCAAATGACTTTCACCATGAACATGCATCCCGTTTTAATAGGTCTTGATTTTTAATTTGATTTCAAATATGTTATGGATCACAACCTTGGGGCTATAAATTAATCTAGATTTGCTCAGATGAGAATCCATCCATCAGCCCTGCTGTGACTATGTTCTTGTAATCAAATGCAATTAACAACTGCCATGAAACACTAAAAAATCCACGTACAAACTGCTTGATGACTCTCATAAACGGAACAGATTCATGTAATTTTTGAAATCAAGTTTCAATTAGGTCCAAAGAATAATGAAAACACACATTCTGCTGTGGACATATCACCTTGGTCTGAGCATGAAAGATAAATATGATCCCTTTTTTCCTTACTATTGGGAAAAAAAAATATTAGCTGCTAAATGCCTTGTTTTGTGTAGCAAATGTTGGCCAGCTCACTCAGGCTGTGAGTTAGCAAAGCTTTGCTTGCGTGTTTACTCACAGGCACTTCTACAGACTTCTCTCCCATAGGATGCAACCGTCAAACTCTAGAACTATTTCATAAAATTATGACAAAATTTGACTTAATTTATAGATAAAACAACCAGAAACCAATTCTCAGTGATGATTATGTATTAAAATAAATGCAGTCCAATGCAAGGACTAAATTGCCCTTGCAGGAAGGATGGAAATCCTGTCTCTCCTTCCTCTGTCCAAACCTCTCCATGACCCAAAGGGACCAGCAGCTCTTTACCCATCCTGTCCCTGCCTGCTGGGTGGCCTGGTGCTTTCAGGACAGATTATCCAGCATCTCTGCAGATTACAGCAGCATTTTAATCAAGTTGATATCTTTTCTCTGTTTATACTTACACTAACGAGATCAGAGACATTTTTCCAAAGTTCTCCTTTGATCACAGGACAGATTTGCATGCCTGTTTTGGACACTCAGACAATGAAGAGAGCATTCTTTTCCTGCTCAAATGCGTCTTTTCTGACAGCATAAAGTGACTAAATGTCTCAGGCCAAGCCGTGCTGCTGTGACACTCCCTACAGTCATAGCCCGCAGATCAATCCTCTCAGTCTCTCACATTTTGGCCCCTACCTCTAATCCCGGCTCTCCTCCTGCCTCTGCCTTTATCCTATAACTCATCACAAATCCCTTCCCCCTCCCCTCTCTCTGCCTGCACCTCCATCCATCACTGTCTCTCCCAGGGTTTTGGGGGTGTGTGGGAGGTGAATCTGGAGCTGTTGTGTGAACACACAGACCTCAGGTGTTGGCTCCCATCACAACCAGCCTTTGAGCACCTGCAACAGCCTCTGAATGCCACAAGGTCTGAAAACTCAGCCTGACCCCCATCTGCAATCCCCACCTCCCTGAGCACTCCCACACCTTGGCTCTGAAAAGGAGGAACTCAAACCCACGTCCTGATGGTGCCTTTTCGTTAAAACCCACAAAGCTATTTTGGGTCTGTTTGTATGGTATGGCCAGATGTATTCAAACAGAGACTAATTTCACCAGCACAAACTTGTCCTCACATAACTTCATTTTCATCTAGACAGAAGCTTTTCAAGCAACAGCAATGAAACCCTTTCAATATTTAATCAGCTGCGTGGCCTGGAACAGCAGGGACCAGCAGCAGCTGCCTGGCACAGAGCGGACGAGGGGGGATGAGGGCTCTCATCCTCACCAAGCCTCTCTCCATCCCGAGAACTTGTCTCCTCTACAGATTCGCTCTGGAGAAAGCCAAACAGGAGCCCTGTTTCAGCCTTCTGCTTTAGCTGCGACAGCTTTCAAACAGCATGGCTTTGAAGCACCTTATTTTTCATTCCTCCCTTCCAAATTCCCTGATGTTCTCCAGGTGTAAATCTTACTTCCTTTCCTACTGATGGCTGGGAAATTGCTGAGCTCAGTGCCCTGTGATTGTGAGTCAGCAGGACTTGAGCTCTCTCCCATTTCTTTCTGGTTTTAAAGCAGGCAGAGTGTAACCTTTGGCTACAGACAAGGCTTTCCAGAACTTGCAGGGTGAGTGTGGGGGCAAAATGAGGCTTTTCCTAATCTTTCCTCATTCCCTTAGTGCCTGTCCTGTGTGTGTCAGAGGGATTACAGGAGTTGAAAGGACATCATCTGTCCGTGGGCCAGCTTTGCAGCATTCAGCATAAACTCTGTTGGTAGCCACCACACTTAAGGAGGGTTGCTTGGAAAGAAAGCCTTAAGGAGACCCCAAAGTGACCCACTTTAGTAATGCCTGACTTTCCAAAATCATGTCAAAACACGAAATGCTTTCTGGTCAGAAATGATCTATGAATGTTTCCTACCACAGCCCCTGAGCCCTGCAACCTCCCCAGTCCCCAGCAGCCCAGCAAGGCTCTAGTTTGTCCCTCTCCTGCTGCTGGGCACCCAGGGCTGCCCAGCATCCCAGGCACCGATCCAGGCATGGCCACAGCACAGGCAGCATCTCTGGTGGTTTGCAGTCTTTTAGCTCCTAAGAACAAAGGATCTTCTCCTGCTAGAACTATAAAATGGATACTAATAACCAACCCTAAACACCCTTATCTAAAAGAGGAAAAAAAAAAGGCACCCAAAGCATATCCAATTAGTGATAAATAGTAAGTACAAGATTTAATTAAAATTACTCCGTTCTTGATTCCCTTCCTCTGGCTCCAAGAATGCAAAAGGTATTCTCCATCTTCCCAAGGGTGTTCCAACATCAGAGCATCACCACAGTCCCCAGAGGGCCAGTGACTGGCAGTGGTGACAGCAGGATTTGTCATGCATGTGCTGGCCCCACTGGAGATGGGCTCCCTCCTCCTTTCATGCTGGTCACAGCCTGCCTTGGCTCACCAGGGAGGCTCAGCCTGCACCAAGCCCAGCAATTTTGGGTCTGAACTGCAAGTGAAGACTCCTCATCTCCGCCTCCGTGCCAGGAAGTCTGACTTTTTCAACAGCGGCTACATATCAGGAGAAGAAACCACTGGGATTTCTCAATCTGGGTCTGTGTATAAATCATTTAACACCTCATTTACACATGCTTATAATTAATGCACACTAGATCGCTGCAATGAAAAAGTCCTGATAAAACATCTGAGGTGCACTGGGCTGCAAGTGCATTGGTTTAGGGGTGTAGAAGGACAAATGAACCGCCTCAAGAAATGGCTGATCCCACTGGCTCCCACTCTCACTTTCAGTGGAAGCAGATGAGAGGAATTTGGGTCAGACTTCCTCCTTTGTAATGTGCTGAAAGCATTCGAGTACCAGTTGCCATTTTGTAAAAAGCCCACACCTCTTGTGGCCCCAAGCCACAAATCACCTCCTCTTCTCCTACTTCCCATCTATCAGGTCAGAGAGAGCCCTGGACTTTGTGTACGGAGCAGAATTATCACTTTTTGTGTTTATTACATTATGAGGTGCCATATCTCTCATAGTAGCCCATCTATCTCTTATTCTGGTGTAAGTCCAGAGAAATTTTATTTATTTTACTGGATTTAGAGCCCTGAGAATAACATCAGGATCCAACCACCCAGGATAGTTTGTAAATCTTAGAGAACTTTTATCCATCAGTAGGAGTGTCTGGTGCAACACACCCTCTGCGCCAAGAACAGCTGGAGAAAAATTTTGCATACTTCCATTCTTGTCCCCCAAACCCTCAATCATCCTCACGGAGGCATCCAAGTTAATCTGCTTCTAACCTGATTCCCCACATGTGCTACTCCACGGGGAGTGTGACTCACAGGAGCTGCAGAACAAGGTGTAAGTGGGCTTGATGGACGACCACCACTGCTTGTAGGACTGCAACATAAATGAGGTTCCTCAAAGAAGTCACCACCACCTCCTCTACAGGGGTCTCCTCCAAGTGCCAAGGCAGAGGAGAGACACCAGGAGAGTCCTGCATGCCTGGGAAGGGCTTGGATATCTGTTCAGGAGGTCAGGAACCTGTAAGCTGCAATAATTACAGCAGTTAATCTGCAGCAGCCTGACCACCTGACACAAAGGGCAAGAGAAATGTCCCTTGGAGGAGGCAGGTTTTTCCCTGCTGCCTGGAGGGATATAGTGGGAGCAATCCCTGAGGCACCACTTGTGTCCTGACAGAGGACATGTCTTCAGTTTACCACTGCGGTACTCGAGAGTAGGAGGGGTGTGAGGCATATCATGTGCAGGAGCAGACTGGCTCCCATAGCACTTTCCCCATGGTCGAAAATATCCCGCAGGGACCTATTCACCCTCTCACATTTTACAGAACACCCCACAGGGATTATCTCCAGGCCAGGACTGGGGAAATCTCTGTGCTGCAGTGCTGCTCAGAGGACACCACACTTCTTACTCCCAGCCTGGGAAGAGGAGACCAAGGAGTCAGCTGCTGTGCTGGCAGCATGGGAACCAGGGCTTGAACAAATCCATCCATCACCCAGTCGGGAACTGCTGAATTCCAGCTTCCTGCCAACTCATCTTCCACAAGAGCTGCTGTGAAGCACAGCAAAATACCGAGTTTGACTGGAAACACGGAATCAGTGAGAACTGAGCCCTCACAGTCCTGCAGCATCTCCCGGAGGAGCCTGCCCAGCATCAGGTTTGACACAGTCCTCAGGCCAAGAGGCATCTTGGAGCTGTACCTGGCTTCTCTTAGTCAGTTCTGATGTTGCCTGGGTCTTGGATTTGAGAAGATAAGTCAGCAGCCCTGACTGTCTCCACATCACAGCTTGGTAGATCTCGATCACATCCCTCTCTATCTGTAGTCATATCTCCAGGTTTGACACACGAAGGTGAGCAGAAAACACCTCTGAAAACCTGTAGCCACTGCGACTTTAATGAGGGAGATTAGAATAATACTTAAAGTACTCTCACATTTCAACCACCTCCAAGCAAGAAAAGCAGTAATTTCTTCTACCTCCCTGGCATTAGGGCAGTCAAGAACATGCCCAGGTGAGCTATGTCACCTTAGATACTGGAGATTCTCTGACATCTATTTGTAAACATTCCCTGGGGTGGTACTAGAAAAAGAGAAGAATTGTCCTCAAAGTGGCTTGAGCTTCCCAGCTCCCTTGCTCTGACTTAAATCTCCTTCATAAGAGGTTCTTCCCTCAGTTTTAACCCAGCTCCTGTTTCGAATTCCACACAGCCAAGGGAACCTGCCAGGCCACCTCAATCAATCCCATCTTCCTTCTCCCCCCAGCACCAGTGAGCTTCCTCTGCCATAACCGTGATCACTAAGTCGTGACTGCACGGGAAGAACAAACAGGCTGAGCAGATGGGGTGTGCGGGAGGAAGCCCTCCTTTAAAACACAAATAGCTGGTGGTAATTTAGCAGATGTGGTAAGAAAAATCTGGAGAGACAAGCATGAGGTGACAGGATTCCAATCTCAATCAAGTAATGTGGAAGTCTCCCTGGCAAGGAAAGGTTTCATCTTCCATCTTCTTGATTACCTTGTCTTGAAGAGATGATGACTGATGCCAAGTGCCATCACAGGAATGATCTGGAGTATTCTTCATTTAAGATCCCATATGACTCCCTGCTCTCACCAGATGGGTTTTTTTTCACAAGGAAATCCATCCCTTAAAACCCAAATCGCCATAAGAAAAGACTAAAATTCAATTAAAGTCATAACAGGAATTAATTCTGTAGCACATTCAGTTCTGTTTCTATCCAGAGACAAAGACTTTAGGATCAGTCCTTCACTTCCCCATTATCAAATCAGGATGGCTCAAGAAATTTGGGACATCATAAACATCTCTATATCCAGCATATTGTAATATTCATTTGGCCCTAGAATTTCATCTTGGCAGAAGCACCAAAGTTATCACAGATGGATATGAGGTTTTTCTCTTTATAAATATTACAGAGCCATTAATTAAACAGGGGAAATTAACTGTGCCAGGCAGCACTGCAGAGGGACAGGAAAGCACAGTCACCATTGGCCAGCATCTCAGACTGCATGTGGGAGAAGTGCACACAACATCAAACTGACAGCAGAGATACTCTGGCATCAACATTACTGCCAGTTTTAGAAGATAATTCAACAAGAAAAATAATTTATAGACATTTCTGGTGCTCAGAAGCAATATTCCAGGAAATGTGGAATGAAGGATTTTCAACCTTTTGAAACAAACCATGGTGTTTTGGTTAAAGGGCACAAAAGCTGTCCTCTCTAAGATGATTTCCTCACATTATCAAACCCTCAAAGACAAGAAATTGGGCAATTCCTGCACTTGCACTCCCTCCTTCTTGCCCAATGCTGGGATTTGGTCACACAAAGCCGCTTCCTGTTCCCTGTGTTCTCTTCACCCACGTTTACCACACAGATTTGGTACAAAAGATTGTCCCCCTGAAACACACTTGAA
This sequence comes from Callaeas wilsoni, assembly GCA_013398955.1. NCBI lineage: Eukaryota > Metazoa > Chordata > Aves > Passeriformes > Callaeidae > Callaeas > Callaeas wilsoni. The sequence goes on along the minus strand of VWPU01018260.1, from coordinate 32,034 downwards.
ACAAAACTCCAAGTCAAAACCTGCTGCTGAAGAGAGGAGGATCTTTCCTTTAGATTTAATATAACTGGTGCTTGAAACGTCTAGGTTTCTCTAAAATAATCACAAACCCCAAAGTGCCCTACTCTCAGTGTCATGGTATCTAACATCAAAGAGTAGGAAATATGTGAGTTTTTAGCAAGTGGAGGTTTCTGCATGAATACATTATGAGAGAAATATTTTTATAAACAAGTCATCTCTGAAATGTTCTCCAGAACTAGTTTTTAATTCTGCCTGTCATAAATAAATCTAGGAAAAAAACCTTGTTTTGGTATCCTCAAACCAAATTCTGAACCAATTTTTGCGTGAAATACAGGTCTGCCAAGAAGGTCCTATCTTTGAACCTGTTAGAAAAATTGCAAAAGCTTCCCCACCACATTTCTCCTTTGCTTTTTGTTGTGTACAGACCTTTGCAGATTCAACACAGCCAGACTGCAAACGCTGCTCTTAGGTTTATTATTCCCTGATCCTCTTTAAACAAGGGCCCTAAATTCATCCCTGGTGTAAGAGCTCTGCTGTCACTCAACTAAGATGCAGGACGCCTATTTTGAGAATCCTGTGAGACACTGACTTGCAAACCTCTCATTTGGAGTAATCCAGTGTCCAGGACACCAGACAGCTCATGTTCCCAATAGAGTGCCCAGAGATACCCTCTTCCTTCCAAATATCTTTATCTGCACTTCTCTCTATATCAGCTACTGACAGAAGCTAGGGGACTGGTTTCAGTGAAAAATGCAGTTAGACTTCAGGATGGAGACAGTTTATCAGCTAGGAAAGTTGAGAGGCTTTATGCATCAACTTAGGGGCAGGAATTTATGAATGACTTCCCACAACTCCTGCAGTAACAAGCACAGGGAAGAAAAAGCAGCATTCAGGTAGGAGCTCACATAGGACTATGAGGAAAATATCAGACCAAGCTGGAAATCACAAAGGAAAAAAGATACAGGATAAGCAATGGATCTGTCTGTGAGCGAGAGCTGGTCTGACTGCCCAGGCACACACATTGATCTGCTTGATTCCCAGCCTCTCACTTAACATTAATTAAATTGCTTTGATGAGCACTGACCCCTGGAAAAGCTTCAGTACAAACCAAATAAGCTTCACTGGTGTTTTTCCTGTCTCTTTTTCAGCTCCCTCCTTTTGCTTTTCTACCCCACTAAGCCCTACTACTTTTGCATCCGGACTTATTGCCCAGAAAGGGACCAAAGAGAAAAGCATCACTGCTTACCAGAACTAGGAAATATCTCATCGCAGCCATTCACCAGCCATTTCCCCTCTTTCCAGCCTGTGGAGCTGCTCCTGAAAGGGTTGTCCCTTTTTGCTAGGGTGTCACAAGCCAGAGATTAGCAGTGAATGCTCTGCAAGCCAAGCCGATCATCCCGCTGCGACCACATCCAGGTACTGAAGCACGAGCTATGGAAAAGTCCATCAGCCAGCAGAAAACACCATCGCACGCACACACCCCCAGGCACGGAGCAATGGGAGTGGAGGGAGGCTGGAGGCAGGAGGAAGAGCAGATGGGAGGGGGGTGGCTTGGGGAAACCAGGCAGCGGGCGATGCTAACGTGACAGATGTGTTGACTTTAAGTTAAACAGGAAATTGAGGATGTTCAACGCAGGGAGGAAAGACATTAGCTCACATTAAAGGCAAAGACTTTCCCTGGTCTTTCCCTTCTTTGGTTTCCCTCTTCCACTCAGGCTTTCTCCAGTGATTTGTAGCTCTGCCTTTACAGGCAGAAACAAGCCAGGGTTGATTCAGACTCTGCTTGTGTGTCTGGGCAAGGCAGGAGCTGCAGGGCCAGCCACAGAATTGCCCATCCTAGCAGTGACTTCGGAGACTGTTCTTTTATTCCCTCTTCAACTCAGACTCCCCTGATATTATTTAAACAGCATCCTCTAGATGATAGGAGTAAAAGAGGGAATGCTGAACAGCAGAACAAGGCTTTCAATTTGTCCCAGTTCTGGAACGGGGAAAACACAGCAGGGTCAAAAGCCTGATTTAGGTTATGTAGGATAAGCAGCAGAGAATAGAATAAATTGATTTAAATGCAGGGGAATTAAAGTGCCTTGGTGCACTCAACTTTGCCATGAATAAACCTGATTTTTCCACAGTCCAGACAAGGGTGGCCAGGGTGAGTCTGGGGGATAAGAGCTGTACTGTGAGGGTCCACAGGTCCAGAGGGAAGTAACTGCAAGGCAAGGTGGCTAGATGTCCAGGCAGCAGTAAAATGTGAAGAGAGTTGGGGAAGTCAAAGCCCTGCACTGATTCCTAAGTTACAGCCTGGAAAACCGAGTGAAGGAAGGCAAACCATACTAGCTCAGAGCTAGAGCCCAGCTTCCAGAGATTAGGGCAGGAAGAGAGTGGCCCCACCCCAAACCCATGGACAGAAAATCAGCTGGGACACAAAGACTCTGTTCCTGTTTCATGAACTGGTTCTCCCTGCTGGCTTTTTCCACTGCCTCCTGCACAAGGAGGAAGAGCCCCCTTGTCATCCTTGTGGAACTGGGTGTCAGCCACAGCCCAGTGTGCAGGGCTGAGACTTTTCTCAATCATCTCCCCACCAAAGCTTTGTGCCAAGAGGGACACGTAGAGGGTCAAGAATCTCTCTTCTGTGGCATGAATGGGCCTCCGGGGCCCCCCAGGGTGAGATTAGTGACAGGACTCCTTTTTTTTCTAGCAGCTGTGCATTAGGTAAAGAACAGAAATCTGCTATGGGCACTTGCACCGTAACAGAGTGACATATTCAGGTTTTGGTGCAATGTAGCCTGCCTCCCTGCTTGCATCCCATTCTTCCCCACCCCCTCACTGTCCCTGAGCTGTGCTGTTGGCTTCCCTTCAACATTTTAATGCAGTATTGACAGTGATCCATTCGCACGCCAAATAGATGAACCTGACTTGCATCCCCTGAATCGTGTTTGCAGAGTCAGCCCAAGCAGGTGGGTTTGGAGCATCTCAGATATATCAGCTGCAGCTCCAAAAGCATCCCTTTTTCTGGTTAGAGAAACAGCTTGGAAAAGTCTGGCGAGGATATTACACTTTGGAAAACTGCTGCCTTGGGTCCCTTGTCCCTCCTCCTACCTGCTGCCACGCTCCTCGTCTCTGCAATTATTTATAAAGCTTCATGTTCTTTCCTAATTGGGATGTTCCCTTTAGCCTTGCACGTCACTCATGTGTCACTCTGCGTCTGGGCCCCTGGTGACCTCTTGGAGTGCTTGGCAAGGCTGGCAGCAGCCAAATGAGTCATCGGCAACCTGCTGGCATCTCCTTCCCTCCAGCCATTGCCCCCCTGGCTCCCAGAGAGCCCGGCTGCAGCCGGGAAGGCCTGGGGAAGTTTAAAGCTGTCTAATCCCCTGGATAATTCATGAAAAGAGGATTACCCATTCTGTGCAGAGCCCTTAACCTAAATATAGACCAGCCTTCCCCTTGCATTGCAGCTCCTTGGCACAGAGGCGTTTTCCCTGCACGGCTTCCCCGCCCCATCTTAGGGGTTAACTCTGCTCTTGCTTGAATCTGGGACAACCTGGTTCTAACCCATGGAGCTACAGTGCAATAAAACCAGGGTTTGTGAAGCAGAGGTGAGACTGTGTTCTGTGAACACCAGCAGCATCAATGCAGACTCATCCCCAGAAGCACATTCTCTCCATAATAAATGGCAAACTCCTTTGTGGGGGGTGTCAGGGAATATACTTTCTTACTGTATATTTGGAAATCAGTGTCATGGTGCCATCAGAGCCTGACAGCAATGCATCAGAAGGGCAGAGGGAAGTGCTAAACTTGGATAATCCCATGGGAGTTACAGCAGCCTGCCCCAGGACCTGGGAATGCTGACCTGGCTCTGCTGCCCACCCTGGGCCCTGGGTCACCAGGAGCTGGGTTATCCCTGCTGCCAGAGGGCACAGCCAGAGAGATGGTGGAAAGGGAATAGCTAACATGTTACCTTCCCTGCTTGCACTCAGAGATGGAGGGATAAACTGAGGAGCTGCAGGGGAGAGTCCTGATGGATTCAGAAGCTTCCTGGGAGACCACAGCAAGCCTCACCTCTCTTCTCATTTTCTCTCTCCTTATTTTCCTGAGCATCTCTCCTCACCCTCCTCTTGTTTTCCTCCTCTCCTCTTCCCCAGATGGTGAAATGAGGTCTGACATGGCCACCACAGGCTCCCCTTTCCTACAATGCCTTTTTTTTTGGCAGTTAAAGTCCTTATGGGACTTTAGTCACCGTAACATTAAAGCATTCATTAGCACAGGAGTAATTCCATAATCTCTTCAGAAGAGAACAATTTCAGAGGTTCAGCTCATGATCTGGAAAATCAATTTGCCAGCTTTACGGTGCAGGAAGAGGATTTTCAAGGCTGTCTTTGGCTTTCCCAGCAGGACTGTTATCAACCCTGGGACTTGGTGGCCAGGAAGAGGCCACCCACAACAGCCCTGAGGGCAGGTGGCAGGACCTGGGGGCTGTCATTTGGCTCAGGCAAGGAAGGGAGCTGTGGCAGTTGCAGGATGAGCCTCAAAACCACACCCGTCTCACCAGGTTTTGCCCAACGGTGTGCTGTACAGGTGGGACAGCATCACCATGGGTCATGGGGAATTTTCCTGCCTTTTTCATCTCTCATACTTCATTTCACCGAAGCAGTGCTCCCAGCTCAGAGCATGAAAGGGATGCATCTTCAGCATCCTGCCTTTTGCCTGCAGTTACAGGCTAAACTAAATTCTTGCACCCCCTGTACCAAGTACCAGCCCATGTGCTCTTCCTTTCTTCATGGAATTTTTCACACTTTGACTGTGCTGTCAGAAGCTGGGGCCCACACCCTGCCTGCAGACACACAGCCAGATTGGCAGAAATCATCTGCAGGTGCAAGGCTGACTTTCGGGAAGCACCCAGCTCTGCGCTTGCAGGCTGGGGGCTGCCTCAGAACCTGAGTAGGCTTCCACCTCCAGCTCAGCTCCTTCAATCAGAAGTTGTCGGGTACCAGAGACTTGTATGTAAAGATGTTCCAGACCATAAAAAGATACAAAAAGCTGCTTCATGGGACAGGCCTCTCAGAATTTGGCAAGCTGAAGTGGAAGGCTGTCTCCTGTCAGCTGCCTTCTGGTTCTGGCTTTGATGCTCCCAAAGGGTTCCCCAGCACCCACATTATGCAACTGCAAAGTTGTGTTAGGGAAACCTAAGGTGTCCTTGAAGATCTGACCTCCAGCTGAGTTCATATCACAGTGGTGGACATGCTTATCACAGCAGGGCCATGAGGAGGAGAAGCAACAGGAGCTAATGAGGACCTCTTGGAACTCTTGAGACCCAAGGCCCCAGTGTAGGTGCTGCTACCTGCGGTAGCTCTCTTACAGTGAAGGGAGATGTTCCCCTCCTCTTTCTGATGTGACGAAGAATCAGAAGAAGCCCTGGATGCTGCCTCAGCTCCCACTCCTTCCTCCAGGTTGTCCTGTAGGAGTCTGACCATGGACATCCCACTGCATGCAGTGTTAGGGCCCTGTGTCATTCAGGGCAGAGGCACTAGGGTGTATTCCCAAATGAGCAGCAGACATTGAGCTCAGTGCCTGGGATAATCAGTGCAGCGTTGTTGTACGTTCGATATCTGGCTAAGTAAACCAGAGAATTAACTCTTTTCCTGTCCCTTCCCCCAAGCTATAACACCAGGGACACACAGGAGACATGAAACAGCTGTTTCCATGCCATGTCAGAGACACGACTTTCTCTTAGCCTACCAGAAATTTCTGCTCTGACTCCTCATGGCAGGAGCTCTAGTGTGTGCTTACAAGTGTCTGACCTAAACACAGTCAGGGATCCCCCTCGGCACACATGGAGCACTGCATGCTCCTCCCTTGTACATTATCACCATCAGGCTGTTACTCTTTTCCTTTTTTTTCTCGAGACGAGGTCATCCCTGACAAGTAATATCCTTGCAGGGCCACTTTTTGCCCATTATTTTTAATGGGGTCTTGGTGTCATGGATCATTTTGCCGCAGTTTGACACATGTAATAAAATTTTCCCTTGAACAACACTTGTCCTCTAAAAGAAAAATAGTCCCTGCAGAGATGTGTGCCTGGATGTGTTTCAGGATGTGCTGTGGGCGTGCACACATGCACGGGAACTTGCCACCACGGCACCTGCACCCGCCACAGCCGCCGTTCAGAGAGCCAGCCCTGCCAGCTCCCAGATCACTGCTTTCTCTCTGTGCCTTCCTTTAACCCTCCCTAAGAGAGGGGACTAACTGCAGTTCTCACCTTTAGCTGCAGCTGAGCTCTCGTGGGCGGGACGGTGAAGGCAGGGCGATGGCAGCGGGTGCTGGCTGTGCAGGACAGCTCGGGCTGGAGCGCACCGGCACACCCACACCCAGCCCTGGGGTGCCACCACCCCCACAGTCCCGCACAGCTCCATGCGGACACCACGGCCCCTGTCCCCAAGCGAGCACCTTCTCCTTCCCCCTGCCAGTCCCTCGCGGACGGAACGCACCCCAGGAGCGCTCCGGTCCAAACTGCTCCAGCCCAAGTTAAAACTACAGCGCAGCAGCTCCGGGGCTCGCAGCAGAGAGCGAAGGCAGCATCACGGGGCTGGTTTACATTGCTCACAACTGCCCTGACCCCTTCAATCTCATTAGACTGACCCAGTCCCTACACTTCCCACCGATCCATCCCAACTCAGCCACCGACTCTGCGCCCTCGAGCACCTTCCTTTCCAGCGGCATCTTTTGTTTTAGTTTCTCTTCCCTGCCCGGCACCGAGCCCCCCCGGGCTGCCAGCTGTCCCCCCTGTTCCGAGGAGCGGAGGGAGCCTTACCTTGTGCAGCCCGAGGTGCGGGCGGTGCGGCGGCCGGGGCGGTGCGGCGCAGCGCGGCTCTGCGCTCGCATCTCCTCTAGCACTGATGCAGTCCTGCCGGGCGCCGCATGCCAATGATGCAGCCCCGGGGATCCCAGCCCAGGAAGCCCAGCGCTGGGAGGGAGCCCAGTGTGCCCTGCCTGCTTCCCTGCCGCCCCCAGCCCGGCTGCGGAGCGAGCGGGGAGGGAGGGAGCGTGCGGAGGCAGCCGAGGAGCAGGGGAGAGAGCGAGAAGCTGCACAGCAGGCAGGGAGAGAGAGGCAATGCTTGTGTAATTTCATCACGGTAATAAAATCCAACCCAGAGTCTAAGTGTTGCAGCTCTCTAGCAGAGTTCTTCATTACATGGGGGATTTTTTTTTCGGTTTTTTTGGGGGGTTTTTTGTGTGTTTGTTTTTTTGTAATTGCTGACATACAGGAATGTCTCTAGCTGGAAGCAGAGGGGAATCCCAGCATGACTGGGCATCCTTCATCTCTCCACTTCATATATTAGACCATTGCTACATCTGAGACCCCTCTCCCCAGGATGGCTAGGGAAGGGGCATGTTTCAGACGCAATCCTGGGAAAAGTCTGTTCCGTTTAAAATTCCCTTGTGTTCATAATTTGCGAGTTCATTGCCAGAAGAGTAGCAGGAAATATCCTACTGTCCATGCAATTTGGTGCTGGAAAGAGACCATGTGGGCACACCAGCATGGAACATAGTCTGCCTTGGAAATCGATCCCCATCATTCTGTGTTATTAAAAGAGATAAGCAGTAACATGAGGAGATGTCTTAGTGAGGAACAAAGCATGCAGCTCCTAAGAAAACCTGCCCAGTGCACATGGGGGGCATGTCTGCACCCGGCAACATCTCTCCATGCAGAGGTGCCCAAATTAATCCACATCATGTGAGCAATATTTTCAGTGACAGATTTTCATTGCTGCTTCTGCTAACCTAAAGCTAAAGGGCAGCACGGATCCACAGGCTTCTCAGAAGTGAAACACAGGCGGATTTACAGGGCAGCATGAATTCCTTGCACTTGAGCAAAGAAGTGGAAGTGAAAACCCAGCCACCCACCCTGCTTCTGTCAGCAGGTGATATCTGGAAAGCCACTTTCCCACTCTGTGCCTCAGTTTCCCCACCTGTAAGACAGCACTGGCACTACTGGCCCCCCCCAGGCTGTATAAGCACTAAAGATGTCACTCTTTTGGTCGTTTCCAGGGTTCCTCCAGACATATACTCCACATTTCTTCCCTGGCCTGTATGTTACTGCTCCCCCTCAGCTCACCTGATCTGAATCTCCAGCTCAGGTGTGTCTGTACTAATTGAGCATTCCAAATTGGGCCTGTAAATTCTCTGTTTATTCGATGGCTTGCTGATACAGTTCCTGTGACTGCACTGGTGGCATCACTGCCATACGGAAAACGCAGTAGGTGATTAATTCAGATCTTTTTTTTTTTTTTTTACACCCACTCATAAAAATTGGAACTCGAATCTGAGGTTCAGCTTTATTCTCCCTTGCACAGTACATTAGCTTAATTGCGTTTTGTGTTTGGTACAGTGCACCGATCACTTTGATGTGGGAGCACTTCAGAAGTCAAATTATTACCAGAACTCCTGCACATAACAGGCCAAATATCAAGGCCTTGGCAAAGCTAAAAAGAGCCAGTCTATCACCGTGCCACTGAGCACTGCTTGCTTGCCTGTCACTGCTCCTCCGAGTTGTCCAGCTCATTAATACTTCAAATTCCTCTAATCACAGGAGCTCTGTTTGCAGGTGTCAGATCCAAGCATGGGTCATGCTCAGGAAGCACAGCACCCTTCATACTGCGTTCCCCTGGAAAGGGCTTGGGGCAGCCCCAGCTCCATCCCAGCAGCTGTTGGAAGGAGTCTGCTCTGCCTCATGTCACCTTCCACATGCAGGAGGGATTGGAAGAGAGGAGAGACACGGCAAGCTGGCCAAATGAGCACCCCAGTGTCCCTGCTGGGCTTGTCTCAATTCCCAGAAAAGTCTCTGCATCCACTTACTGTTTCCCATGCAGCAGAGATCTAGTTGGGGTAAACTTGTATTAAACCTCACTGCAGAATGAACAGAGAGGGAGGCAATAAATCTGGGAGGCGTTCTCTGCCATTGCATTGTGATTATCAGAGTTTCTAATTACCTCTGCACCCTCCTGTGCTCTCTCTGCTAATCACTGCTGCCCGTATCCAGGTACCTGAGCCAGACAGAGCCATTTTCCGTGGTGCCATATGGTGCCAGCGGGGAACCTCACAGGCTGCCTGACATCCAAGGCACCAGGATGGGGAGGCCTAACATCTTCCTGTTCAAAAGAGCACATTAATGAAATCTGCAGCAATCCGACTGTCTCAGAGCTGCAAGGAGCAAATGGAAAACAAAGCAGAGCTACAATGAATAAGTACCTGGCATGGAGAGGGATAAAATTACATAAGCTCTTCTATCCCAAGGAAATAGGAGACTGTGTAAAGGCTGATCATGAAGGTGTACTTATCAACACGATTACACAGGCAAAGAGGGCTTGATCTAACCCCATAAGCTTGATCTAACCCCATAAGCTCACTGAGCACAGTGGAAAGCTCACAGATCTTCTGTGATGCAGGGTGGGATGGGAGATCTGGCCAACTCGTGAATGGAGCAGAGCCCCACAGTCAAAATCAAGCCATTTTCCTCTTTTATCCCACCTCAGCGGTTTCCCTTTTGCTTTCTTGCATGAACCAGACACCAGGGACCCTTGCACTGAGGTGCAGAGCTGGGCAAAGCAGGGTACCCTCCTTCAGCAGCACTTAGATGCTGTGGGTAAGGTGTACAAAGCAAAACAAGAAGTCAAGTGGTGAAACAGCAGCCTCTGGGATGGCTCACAGGCTTTGGAGTGAAAGGAAGGTAATTAGAGAGAAAGTATGACTCTAAAAATACACAAACAATGCATATTTCATGGCTCTGCCACGGCTTACATGCCCGGGCACTTGGTGTGAGAGGCACTCAGTACCACGGGGTGCTGAGCAACCAGGGGAGAGTCAGCTCAGGGCTTTTAGGGTGGTTTTCAGGGCCCCCTCCACACACAGACACTCACACACGTCTGGGGGTGCACACTCGAGTGTCCCTCTCTCCTGCCCTGAGCCCTCCTGCATATTCTGCACGAGGAGCCCCTGCAGACCTGGCCCTGGAGGTGTCCATGTCCAAACAGGAGCCAGGAAAAACCAGCTTTAACACCTGTCAGAAGTTAAACGAGCCTGAGGGGTTAGGATTTGAGGCTGGGGGCTGCAGGGTGGTGGCAGCAGGAGCTAGGCATTGCCAGCTCTCCAAGGTGTGCAGTGACAGCAGGCTGGTGGCTGCTGCTCTCCACTGGTGACAGCTGTCCAGCCAGAAACAGCCCTTACCTCCCCCTCCCTCTGCCACTTCTGCTAATGAAATTTGCTTCCAAAAGTCAGAATCTGGTCTTAATAGAAGGGAAAGTCCCAGGCAATATTTGATTGCACCTTCGATTACACCTGATAAGCAGGATTAGTAATGCAGATAACAAATACAATGTAAAGAGCTATACAGGCTTAAAGTCTAATTATTGGTATTGCCGCCTGATCGCTGGCAGATATAGATAAATTGCACATGGAATCAATCTGGATATCAATAAAATAGCTGTCAGTCCTCTGTGCTGCGGGTTTGCTGTGAAGGGATTGTGTTGCCAAGACCCAAAAACAAATGAGGAGGAGAGAGCACACAGCAAAGGGCCAGAGCCACACGATGCCACATTGCCTCCTGCCAGAAAGGGACATGGCTGCTGCCTGGTCTGGGGAAAAGGCCAGCTTAAAGTGAGGAAAAAAGGGTTTTACACAAAATACTCTGCAACGTGAAATCCCACAGAAGTCAGGGTTTGGGTCTGTGAAAGCTTTCCACAGCCACAGCTCAGATGGGGTGTGTGGATATACACACACAGACACCTGCTGGACGGGCCCTGCTGCTCAGTGCTGCTCAGGAGCAGCAGACCCTTGCTGGGTGCTGTAACTCCTGCAGCACCAGCCTTGCCACCCACATTACCAAAGTGCTGCATAAAAGGAGAGATGAATTACCGAACGTAGCAGAAATGGGGGAAAACACCTCAATGCATTTCATATTTTCATCCAAAATTCTGGGCTTTTCTGATTAAGGCTCTGTTTCCACAAAGTATAATCATACTTCTTTTCCTTAAATTAGCCTGTTACTTTCTGCTTGACAGGAGCTCCTGATTATCATGGCAACCCAAAGGGCTGCACAGCTCATGGAGGACCAGGAAATCCCAGCACCAACTGCGCTCCTGAATTTTGGCCCTGTTGCCTTCTCAGAGCGGCGGTTCATGAAGGTACAGGCTGCAAAACACAATCTGCATTTGTGCCCTCCAAGCCAAAGGGGCTCCTGAACTATCTAAAACCCACACGACACCACTGATGCTGAGATTTCAGGGCAAAAGTGCAGTCACCGTGGAGGTATCAACTTACCTGAGCTGGAAAGGTGAGCTGCAGAGGCTATACCACACCAGAAAAACAGAAAATTAACAGCATGGTAAACACTTTGCTGAAAACTATTTGTGGCATAAAAACTTCAGTTTTCCAAAGAGCCACTGCTCTTAAAGGTGCCACTGGTGCATGCTGTGACAGGCCAGGGGATGTGATGTCAGCTGCCATCCATCAGCAGCATATGGCCTGTAAGTGGCTGAATGCAAAGAGACGAGGGTGCTTCAGTGTATCTAATCCAGCAGAAACCATTCTGTGAGACGGTCCAGAGTGGAAAAATATGGGGACTTTGTCAGGTTTTGGTGTGAGGGCCAAGCTAATTAGCACAGGCTAATGAGGACCTGTTCTGACAGCACTGGACTAAATACATTACGTAGGAGCTGCATCCTCCAGGTTCACCTTAAACATTACTTTTTTTTTTTTGTTCCCCTTTTCCTCCCTCTTTCTCTACTTGTTCTGTTTTAGGTTGAAAATCCCAAGTGCATGCACAGTGAACAGCATCTGCTGTGAAGAGCAGCTCACACATCTCTTTCTTCCCCCATTTTCATCTTTCGAAATGAAGGAATATATTTTCAGGTTAACTCTGACTTCGCAGAGCTCTAATGAGTTAGTCAGAGTTTATTTATGTGGAAAGGATGAATGGTTCCCTACATGTTAATAGCACAATCAGCAGCAAACCCCTCAGCATTAATATTTAATGTCCTTTGTTATGCACGTGCCTGGCTGTTATTCAGAGAGGGCTGAGTCAGGAGAGCAGAAGCTGCTGGGAATTCAATAAGCATTATTTGTGGAGTTTCTCTGAGTGGAAAATGGAAAGTAGAAAAGACATTGTTTATATGTGTGGCAGTCCAATTGTGAAGAAACTGCATTTCTGGATAGTGTATAATATATGCAAGGAACTGCTGCAATGGAACTTTGTGGCTTTTTGCATTACCTGATTTCTTTAATGTCACTGCCTGCTTACTCTTGTCTCAGACATGTACAGAGGTATTAATTTTATGAGATGCGAGAGAGGAAATCTAACAGACCAAAGCCAACATACATCTCCTGCAAATTCATGATTATTCATGTAACAGTAAGACAGAGAAATCTGAGAGAAAGAGACAACCTTGCACATCCATAGCACAGTCTATCTCCCATCTTTTATCTAGATTTCCTACGAGTTAGACAGCTAAGTAAAATAAGAATGTGAATCCTTCATCTTTAGCACTTCTGCTCTTTTATATACACAGACAAATATATGAAGTCTATATATAATATTAAATAAATATTAATCTTAACTCTGTTCTTCCTCTGTACCCACTGTGATACAGCTGCCAATTACAAATGGTTCCATCCTGCTCCCTTGTACAGAACAGATATCAGCAGTGTTTTTCCAGATAGCAGAGCTATGGCTGTTTCTCAATTTAAATTGCCCATAAATGCTCCACTTGCAAAGCCTTTCCATATTTCCATGATTACTCTGTAACTACAGCAAATGGCCTAAGCCTGGTGTACAATACTCATTCCATCTGAGTGATTTTTAGGAACACTCTGATAGATGTGGGCATCTAAGGGATAAGGAAATGTGCTATATTGCATTACAGAGAAATTAAATACAAAGCTGTAATTTCAGATGGAAAGGCTCAGGTTTCAGTTTTTTTCTCACTTGTCTGTAAGAGCCTTTATTCTTGAAGCTGTGCTTTCTGGGGAATTTCCTTGAGGGAAGCATAAAGGTCTCTCCCTCCTTCAATAAAAGGCAGAGAAAAAAGGGGCTTTGGTATTTTCAAACAAAGTCACCTTAGCGGTTCACTCATGTCTTTGCTTCACATCCTGTGCACAAGGCTGCTCGAAGCTGGATCAGAAGGGACTTGAGTGAGTTTAACGTGCACAGGACAGGAGCCTTGTGGGCAGAAGGCACCACAGCCAGGCTGCTTTCCAGCAATGTATCTGGAGGGGGAAAGGGATGGGGAGATGTTTTCATAGAATACAACTGGAAACCATGTGGAAAAAGAAAAAATTGCTGATAAGCCTAAAAACATTTCAGGTATTTGCACCACTGGTTTATAACTTTGTGGTCTCATCCACCACCACCGAGGCTCGATGTGAACTGGCCATTGGGCAGAAACTAGGAGTAAAAAGGGAGAGAAAGGGGAACATTTCCCTGCGCAGAAGTGAAGAGAAGGAGGAGGAGAGCAGAGAGAAGCATCGCTCTGAAAGCGCAGGGAGAGAGTGAGGAGCCAGCGGCTGCGAGCGGCCGCGCTGCAGTGCGGAGCCGCCTACAGCAGGTGGCAGCAGGGAGCTGGACGGACGGACGGACGGACGGACGGACGGACGGATGGATGGATGGATGGATGGATGGACGGATGGATGGATGGATGGATGGATGGATGGATGGATGGATGGACGGACGGATGGACGGATGGATGGATGGATGGATGGATGGATGGATGGATGGACGGATGGATGGACGGATGGACGGAAGGATGGATGGACGGATGGATGGACGGACGGATGGATGGACAGAAAGATGGACAAGATGCTGCCACAGCCAGGGCAGCCAGAACTCCACACAGGCCTCGGGAAATTTGTCAGCCTCCTAATAACTCCTGTCTACCAGCAAAAAAAGGTAAAAAGGATACAAAGAGTAAATAAAGTCACAAAATCGACAGCTCCCTCGTGTAAAGAGCTGAGACAGCAGCTGGCTGATGTGCTGGAAGCATCACTCTACTGAGACAGCAGATAGGCACTAGTGGTTATTTCTTATTCCGTAGTAATTTCAGTAGTTCTGTCCTAGCACCCAGGTGTCACAGTCCCCTGGTTTCACCCCTGAGAAGCTGTATTTGCCTTCACAAAGCTGCCTAGTGATCATCTGCAAGTGTGGGCCAGCAGATGAGCTACTTTGACTAAGAAAAGGGAGATTTGCTTTCCTACTTTCAGCCTGATTTTGGTATAAAAGCCATGCTCTATAATATCAATGTTGAATTTAAACAAACATAATAATGATACATCTGTATTCATGTCTGCATTCCTGTTACCTGCAGGTCCTTCAGGAAGTCACAGATGCAACTCTGCATTTGCTGATCTCCAAAGCCCCACGATTTACTGACCATTTCCCAGTTCATGTTTTCCCTCTCCTCAGATCGAGCTGAGTGCCAGTTGCACAAGTTGCACGTGCAGGTGTGCCTTGCAACAGGAATTTCCCCAGCAGGGATTAGATAGGGCCCCCCTTTCATACAGCCCTCAGGTTAAGACAAAAAGGAAACCCTCAAGCTTTTGTCTTTGCAAAGTGTCTGGTGGCTCTTTATTGGAGTTCATGGAGAAAACACACTGTTTGGGAGTTGCATGACTCCTGATTATGCCCTCCGCAGCTACACGTAAACCCACAGTGTCAGAGGGTGCCATCAGCTGTGTGACAGGTCAGCATGTGACCACAAACACCACCGGCAAGACACACAGGGTTCGATATTCTCAGCAGGGATGGGCACACAGGCTTGCTTGATGCTAATAAAGATGCTTTTGTCTTGTCCAGATGGAAGTAGGAGTGACTGGATGTCCCATGGGAAAACTTGCTCTCATGTGATTTCCAGATCATGTTTTTCAGATCCCATAATCTGAAATCACATTAGAGACAGGGCCCAGTTCTGCTCTGAGCTTCTGGTGCATCCATCAGCTAGCTGCTCCTGGCCCAAGCTCACATAGATGGCTTCTCTAATCACAGCTGTGCAGCACCACTGTAGGACAACAGCCAAGTATCTGTGTTCGGTGGAAAACATAGAGCTGGAGTTGTTAAGCAATATGCAGAAACCTAAACAGTGTATCTAAGAGATGCCTGAGTACCACTTGAGTGTGGTGGGATTGCCAGGACACTGCAGATTCAATTTCTAGCCTTCTTTTGAGCTTCAAGCAATTCAGTGCCTGGTTGATCAGAGAGGTGGAAATGGTGCTGCAGAGTGGAACAGGGGACACAGAAGAGATGGCTGACACTGGCCACCATGGGCAGTGCCCAGTGTTCCTGTTGCTGCTCCATGTGTACAGCGTGAGAGAAGACAGAAGTGAAGCAAATGCAAACTCAACTTCTTTTCACTCTTCTCTCCCTCTATAAGCATCTAAGCACCAGTTAACTTCCTGGGACAGCTGAGTCCCTGGATCTGCTCCTCTTGCTGGAGCAGCTGCCTGCTGAGAGCTGAGACTCTTCCATGCTACACAGCCCCAGCCCTCACCAGAAGGAAGCATCTCATCCTCACCTCTTGCAGAGATGAGGTGTCAGCCCATCAGCAGCCTCATTTGTCTGGAGTCCAGCCTTGTCCCTATTTTGTTTGCTTCTTCTCATGGCAACAGACAAGAGAAGGTTTTTCACCCACTCATTTTACCTGATAACAGCCTTTAACCAGCATCTGTTTGCCTGCAGGCACAACTTCTCACTGCTAGTTGGGACCTATTTCTTATGAATTCTTGCTAAATGATGTCACTTCGGAATGAGCTCCCAACAAGCTGTGTCTGTGCTACCTAAACTCCAAAACTGCTGAAACTCGCTGCTGCTGGTGTCCGAAGGGTAAGGGACAACGAGAGATGTTACACACATGGCATTCATCCCTAACTTTGCTCAAATGGCACTTTCCTGTTTGAAAATTGCCTCCTCCTGAGGGACTAGGAATGCAGGTGCAGAGATCCACCTCTGCTCACCATGGCATCCCTGAGCCTGCCCTTCTCCTGGCCATGGGAAAGCTCCTGTTCTGCTCCCTGCTGTGGCTGGGCATGCTCCTGCACCAGCAATGCCTCTTCTCCTCCACGGTACACACCTGGCACTGCTGGGCTGTGAGATGAAAGAACAGCAAAATGATGACCAAAATCAGCAGATGAGCATTTTCTGGCTCATCCCAGCCAGCACTGGTATTTGGGGTGCTCTCTCCAGGCCACTGCTGCTGCACTCCCCTCACCCTGCCTCTGCTTTGCTGGTGCTGGCACTGAGAGGGGAGCACAGGTGATGCACGGTGGAAAGTTGCACTGCTCCTTCCTCAGCTTTCAGTTCTCCAGTGGCATTTGTCTGAGAAATGTGGCTATTTCAAAACCTTGCACACAGCTGGTTCAAGCACAGGCACCCCTGTGACTTTCAGTTTGGGGGTGGTTCTTGCAGAGGCTTTTTAGATTTCATCTTCTCTGGCTGGTGGTCAGATGTTAAAAGGGACCAAAGTGCAGCTCAAAGACAATAGTGGCAAAAAGAGCACAGTGATTAACAGGGTTAGAGTGAGGCCAGGTCAAAACAGCAGTTTGGTCACCACACAAGGCTGAGCTGCAGGTGTGGGGCTGCCCGCCCCTGGCAGGGGGGATGCTTGCCCACAGAAATGTCACATGGATGCTGCCAGGGATGGGCAAGGGGACCTCAACCTGCCTGCAGGAAGCAGGCTGTAGTAGGAGATATATCAAGTGTGATTTTTTTTGAGATCTCATTATTTTTTAAGATTGGCACAAAGCCCAGTTAGACACCACAGACACCCTTTGGACATCCCTGAGTTTCAAGGCCAGGTTGGATGGAGCTTTGAGCAACCTGGTCTAGGGAAAGATGTCCCTGCCCATGGTGGGGGGGGGGGGGGGGGAATAAGATGATCTTTGGGGGCCCTTCCAACCCAAGCCATTCTATCATTCTGTGATCTGTGTTGAGTCTGGACATCGTTCAGCACAGCTACAAAACACTGAGGCTCCCAGCTCTGGTCACACGTGCCTATCTCCAATTTTCAGCACAACACAGCATCATGTTTTAACTCTTGGTTGGACCAGCAGGCTGTCATTCCCTCACACTGGTGTTATTGTAGAGGAGGTAGAGTGATCCAAACTACAAAACCATTTTTAAACACTTCTCTGACATGCTTTGGACCTGACCGTGTTGGGTGTGGGACCAAAGACAAACACAGACACATGCAGACACACACTCCTAAGTGCAGACACCCTTCACAGCCTCACGTTTCTTGCTGGCTGATGAACAAGGGACCAAATGATCTGAGGGAATGTAACTTAGCACCAGGACCCAGTGCAGCACAAAATCCCACTTGGTGCCAAAGACTTGTGATTTACGCTTTTGTTTCTGCAACAACAGACAGAGGCATAAAAATTTTGTTTTAAAAAGGAGCTTTGCTGGATTTTCCATCCCCTGCCGAGACACAAAGCCGAATGGCAGCCAGTATTCCCAGCAACACCCACGGTTAAGCACCAGTGCTGTTGCCAACTCCTGCAATCTTATCAGAAGCACCACAAGCTTTTGCTTTCGTTTCTTAAAGCCCCAACTCCTGGAGTCATGGGATTAAGCAGGCAACTCAGCTTTTGATTTTAATAGCAGTTTTTATCCCTCACTGTTAAGAAGAAAAGCTTTTGAGTGGGACAGGTTCAGACCTACAGAGAAAATAAATAAGAGTATCTAGTTAAAATCAGGTATTTTTTAAGCCAATTTTATTTGGAGAAAGAGTTTTGAACATTTTGGAAAGCAGAACTTGTCAGCAGCTAAAGGAGTCTCTTAAAGAGCTAAAAATTTAGTCTCAGCTGAGAAGATGCTGCAGGGGGAAAGTAGACTTGGGTTTTCATTTCTTTATGCTGTCGGAAAGATCAGCAAAGGGAGAACATGTGGGTTGACTAGCTAAGGCAAAGCACATTTTGTGTCAAGAAGCCAACATTAAATTTCAGAATGTGAAGACTGAGACTCCCTGGAAAGGGAATTAAGCTCAGTAGATAAGCCTGTCTTTGTCCCAAGGTGAGACTGGTGGATGCCATTGATATATCAGTGCTCCAGAAGAAGGAAGAGAGGGATCAGCATCTTCCCTTGTGCAGCACTTGCTCCATGTGTTGGAGTCCTACAAAACTGTCAGAGGGATGGACAGCTGTCCCCAGTGCTTGCAGTCCCCAGACCCTCATGGGTGATCTGCTCTGGCTCTCCTGCTTCTATTGCAACTTATTTGGATCTGGAGCTGCTTCAATTTTATGTCCTATCAAATGCCAAAACCAGCTTCAGTGCGAAAGCAAGTAATTAAGAGCAATAATTATGCAGATGCCCTCAAAGTGGGGCTATCCACTGTTTTGCTGCAATTTTTAACAATTTTAAGTTGAAAAAGCTTGTATGATCCTTGAACACATCTATAGCTCTAAAGTACAAAATGGGATGTTTTAATAGACCATGGTGACAATTGTTCCCATAAATGATGAGAAATGTTTAAATCAATAAAACATTTGTTTAGATGTCCATATGGAGGAAAGATACAGTCTGTTGCTCTTCATATTGGATTGATCCCACTGTGTTAAATTACAGCTGGCTACAGCCCTTCATCATTTACTGCACAGCTTGACAAGCATGTAAAATATTCACACTGAGCGCAAAAATTTTGAGCGTCTGATCTCTGCATTGTCCTTGTCACTTCCTCCCAGCCAGGGCCAAATTAAAGGCTGCTTAATACGGGGGGAAGCTTTGCTGCAGCTCTCCCACAAGCCTTTAGCCACGTTACCCAATATCCTCCCGGCTGGCCTGCGGGAGCCAGCAGCTGCGGAGCAGATGCAGGCAGCCTTCCACACGTGATGGCCTGTCTGCCACAGCCCTTGCACTTGGGTTTATCAGCTGCTCTGGGCTGTTGATCATAAATACATAAATGCAACAGAAACCTGGTCTTAAAAGAGTAGCTGCTGTCTGAAGGTGCCTGGTCTGTGCTTCTGAGAGGGTGACAGCAGTGACAGTGGGTGGTGGGAGGAGCAGCCAAGGCACTAAAGGGGATCTGGAAGCTCTAGGTGCTGTTCCCACCCAACCTGTGATGCAGCTGGCATTTGCCTGCCTGTACCTCTCCTCAAAACACAGCACAGTGTGGGGTGCTCCCCGTGAGGAGCACAGAAAGAGGCCAGGAAGGTCAGTGACAGCAGCTGTCAAAGCCATCTGAAATTCAGTAGCCAAAGGACCTTTGAATCAGAGTAATAATTCCGGGTACAAATGAATCTTGAAATTGAAGATATGTGTGTGAAAGCACCTGCCTGTACATCCCGTTGCCCTGTGAAAGCAGGCAGGCCTGTCACTCCTGCCCACAGAGACACGCTGTGACCAGCCAGGTCCATCAGGAAAGGCAGCTCCTGAAAGCCCTGTCCACCAGTGGTGGAAGGAGGACAGCCCTTGTACTCCACTCCACTTGAGACTCTCTCCTACCAATGATGGGCTGGGGGAGCATTGCAGAAGAAGCAGGGCTGGCACCCTAATCCTGCCTTGAGGCACAGTGCTGGTCCTGGGATGACTGGTGAGGATCAGAGGAGAGCTCAGGCTGGGCTTAGACACAGGAAAACTGTACAGCCACAGTTGTGGTTGTGCAGTCCCAAAAGGAAGCACATCGCAGGTTCTGCTCAGGAATTTGGACCAAGCTTCGCAAAACCCCTTCTCAGTCCAGTTTTGGGATCCCAGTGAGTGTGACTGTGCAGCCCAAAAACTCACTCTTCTCAGGGTTTTGCTTTTCCCTTGGGAAATGGGGATCTGCGCCCTGCAAAGCCTGGTCACTGCTGAGGTATCCCTACTAGAGCAGGGAGAGAAGCAGGAAAAGGAAGCACAGCTGATGTCCTGACCAGAGCCGGCAGAGGCCACTGCTGTATGCTTAAAAATAACTCCAGGCTGAGGTCTCTGGTGTGGGCTTCACTCCCAGGCTTGCTCCTCACTCCAGAGTGTGTTTTTCTCTCTTCTCTGTGGTGTCATGTCTTGGCTCCAGGATCCCCAGGCATGTTGCAAAGCTCTGGGTCAGAGCCACGCTTTCTGCTCTCTGCACAGGGGTGATGTCAGTGTCTGCGTCCCTCCCTTCCTCGCCCCCAGACTCACCATCGTCACCAGACGGACCAGCAGGAACCGTGCTAGGAAAGGCAGGTCCCCAAGGAGCTACTGCACTCCGAACACACATCTTTAAGGCAATGTGATATAAAGACTTTTTTTTTTTACGAGAAGGAAAGCAAAATGAAATCTGGAGCCTCTCAGATGTGGTAACCTCAAAAATGTGGCCACCTTTCACCAGGGTTCTCCTCCTGAGTACTCTGCCTGTGCCCTCTGCAGTAGCTGGCACCTGCCCTCCCAGCTTTGGGCTGATGTTGCTTTGGGCTGACACTTATCAAAGCTTTTAACCCTCTGTGTGTTTACTAAGATGATATAAAAGTGATACAAATTGGGCTGAACAATGGAATCCATAAAAGTATTGCTGCCTTGCTGCAGTTCCACAGCTCAGATCTGCGTGTACATACCCGGCGATGATGGAGCAATATGTGAGGTGCCTTTGATGCTTGAAATGGCTTGGATTTATGAAAAGAAAGCTGAGCCGTGCCTCTACTTTAGTGGAATGAACAGAGAGGTGACTATAAATGCCAGTAACTACTCTTAAAAAAGGCAGCAATGTGGAAAAATAAGTAGGGCACCATCAGTAAAGTCAACAGTTCTTTCTAAAATAGCTTAATTTCTTTAAATAGCTTTCAATAAATTTTAGAATAGTTTAAAAAGTTTGGGGTTTTTTTTATGAGACAGAGGGCCTTTTTCATTAGAGGATGAAAGAGGGTGTTAATTTTTCAGAAATCTGGTATTTTTTCAATGTGTGCCTTTCAGATATATGAAGACAAACTTGCTCCTTGTGCCTGTGTTTTATCATCTCGTTACTCCCAGTACCAGGGGGAACGGTGTGCTCTCTCATAGTGTACTCGGGTGGAAATGTTGTGCCCCAGTCTGTCTTGGTCATAATGAAATGTGGCTGAGCACATTCAGCTTGTTCCAGCTGATGCTACGCCTCTTTTTGCTCTCCGACTGGAAATGTAATCATCACAGGGTGTGTATGTGTGGGGGAGATGCCTTCCCAACGTGTCCTTTGGGATCCAGACACGGAATTAGCAGTGTTGCCTAATGAAGGAGCTGTTAGATGTGGGTGTAGACTCAGCGCAGCCTGGAGTACTCTCAGTTTTGAGACCAAACTTGCAGAACACATAGAGCCACAACCTAAATGAGGATAAGGTTTACTACTTTCTGTCAGTTTACCAATCTGTTCAGTAATTCTGGCCTCTTTGATTAGCCATTCCAACATTTCTGAATGCAAGGATTAATTAACTGCTATTAATATAGGTCACTGTTCATTTCCCATTTATGACTCTGCACAGTCTTGTTCCCAGTTTGACAACTGAAAGTGTGACTTCACAACCTGCTGCCAAGGTGGTGCCAAGCACAGAAGCTGACCATCCTCAATTACCACTTTCTCCTCCATCCCTAAATAGAAGAGACATGTGCAGCAGCACAAGCATTATCTACTCCATTGTTTTGTGTAAGCAGCTCATTTCTGGGACAGATCTCTAGCTCACTTATCCCCAGCATGCTGTGTTGCAAATAAGCACAAACTTTCAGTCCCCTGCCACAGGAAATTAGGTCCAGAGGGAACTATCAACACTTTTCTCCTTGTGGATATTTGTATATTTGCAGTCACTGCTTTTCCAGTTTGAATCAAGGAGCGGTGTGGGTGTATTGGGTGAAGAATTCACGTTAAACACTGATGCTACATCATCAGTGCTGTGCCTGAATCACTCAAACAATTTAAAAATGCTACTTCTAACCCATAAAACCGAAATGGGTCTGGCTGTTGCTTCTGTTGCATCAAAGCACCAGAGGTGATAATCCTTCTGCCTCTGCACATTCAACTAGAGTAGGCCCAACTGTTTATCGTAGGACATGCCTGACCTGCACTGCTAAAAGCACAGCACAAATGTGGGGTGTAAGCTTGGTTTAGAGAATCTGCTATAGCAGGTGGCAAGGAGAGACAATGGCTGGTTGGACAAGAATCCAGGGGTCAAGAAGTAATTAATGGGAAAAGTGCAGAAGATATTGAGATCCTTACGACAGCAGGAGGAGAAAAAAGCAACAGCAGCAAGATCTGCTCTAAAAGCTTTAGGAATTAGTGCTTCAGGAGGCAGCAAATCCTCTGGGGACTAATAACACTTCATGATACCCTATTTTTTTAATTCCTTGTACTTGTTTCAACC
Source organism: Callaeas wilsoni (assembly GCA_013398955.1). Lineage (NCBI taxonomy): Eukaryota > Metazoa > Chordata > Aves > Passeriformes > Callaeidae > Callaeas > Callaeas wilsoni. Next base: position 9,705 of record VWPU01018260.1, on the reverse strand, counting down.
ATTAAGTTAAGCAGCTGATGCCGAGTTAGAGTGGAAATTGCCATGGGAAGGCATGTGGTGTGCACGTGCATGGAGGGAATGGCTTTATCGTGACTGGCCCTGGGGGGCTGAGAGCCAAACAAGAGCCCAATAATGGCTGCAAAGAAATTAAAGTGCTGCTCTCCATCTAGTGAGTGTGGGTCATGCACGAATGGCTGTCAAAGAAAAGAGTTTCAGGCAGGAGAGTCAGACACAGCTCTGCAAGGTGTTAGATGGCAGAAATATCCAAGGGGAAAAGAGGATGGATACTTCATTGCTTGACATACTTCAAGTTCAACTGATAATAAAAATAGACACTGGGCAACTAACTGAAGTAGAAGTAGTGTGAGGGTGTGGGGAAGCCTGATACATGATCTGCTGGATGTTGACTTCTGCGATCCTACAAAGTCATAGTAATGAGACACACCATGTGCCTCTCCCTGCCAAACACAACCAGCTCCCCTCCTCACTCAGCCCTAGCACACGCTCCATCTGCCCTATTGCAAAGCCACACATACAATAAACCACTGGAAACAACCAACACCCTTTATACGTAAGGGAAGGTGATTGTCTACGTCTTCATTTTCACTTTTATAATAACCATCCCAGTGCCTTGTTCCAATGCACAGCAGAGCATTATGCACAAACAACGAAACCCGCCATATTCCATTAAGTCTGGATCTGTCTCTTGTTCTCTCTTCTAGACTCCTGACAAATTCTATCAGGATGAGTAGGGAGATGTTTGCTGCTGGTGGGAAAACCCCTCAGGGGCCTGCAGGGCATTGAGTTTCCAGGTTCTTGCTGCCTGTGCTAGAAGAGGTGGGTGTTGAAAGCAGCATGCTCAGGTCTGAGGAGCAGGGAACACCATGGGTTATTCTCCAGACTGGTGCTGACTGATGTCACAAGCTGAGAAGATGCAATGGCCACAGCTGAGAAGTGGGGATGGCCTCGGCTCATCTGAAAGCAAGGAGGGATGGGAAAAATTGGCACCCTGCAAACATGAGGATATCAGCTAAAGCCCTGATATTTTGAAGTGATTGCTCTTCCATCATTAGCTGTCACATCTTGCACAATTAAATTGTGTGTGAGAATAAACATATTTAAACAAACATTTGCAGAACTAATTATCAGATGGCGTATACAGTCACAGTAAATGAGCAGGCAAATTCTGCCCATGAATTCTTAGCTTTAAAACTGTTTTAAAACTACAGATTTTTTCCAAATAGCCTCATATATGCACAGCAAGATGTCTTCACGCACAGCTGTAAACTTCTGACCCCAGGCTATTTTCTTTGCCCAGTGATTTCAGCATAAGCTGCAATATTTGCTTTATTCTTCTGCCCACTACAACAGCTGAAAGAGTAAGTCAGTTCCTTTTTTTAATTTTAGAGATGCTCGGAAAAGGAACCGAATGTGATTACAGGAGTAACCTGATGGGGCCATACATTGGCACAGAGGGATGAGCCTCCTGTTTCATTTTTGGAATGAGACACTGTGTGTGGCAGGAGTGTCTGTGGTTTTAATAATTACACAGTTGTAAAGGAATTGCAAAGGGTTTTATTGATATTTGGATTAGTGGGTAAATCAGATTAATGATGGAGAGATTTGTTTGTCTATGTTCATATATGCTTTCAACAGTTCTTCATGAGCCAATCAAATAAATTGTTCCCAATTTTTAAAAAGTTTAATTTCACTATCTTCAATGAGGAACAGTCATATTAACACCATCTCAAGACAATTAATGCTTTGCAGGACAAAGTTTGCCATGGGCACCTTTATTCTCAATTTGGTGCAAAAAATAGGGGCTATTTTCAGGGATGTTAACTTGATTCTCTGCTCATGTAACACTAATCCCACAGATGTGGTCTGTAGTTGAATACATATATGTGCCAATGCTTTGGCTTGTGACAAACATGAGAAAATGGATGCCGACATTTGGAAACAGTGCAAAAGAGAAAGTCAAAATCAAAGCAAAGTATTTTGAAGGACATAGTTATGGAAGAGAACCAAATCTTATGTCTGTCTGCGTAGTATCAAAGGGGTTCTTTTAGATTTGAGACCTTAATTATGTGAGGCACTTAATCTCCTGTTTTGTTAAGTGATCTTGCTTCATGAGGTGCCTCTCAACTTTCTGATCTGTTACTGTAAGCACACAAGTGACTTTCTGGTAACCCAGGCAGGCAGTGGGAGGAGGGAGAAGCTAATAAAAAGGGAAACACAGCTTTCACTGAAGTTCTCAGATGTCACAGCCATTTAATCAGTCACAAATTAATTCTCCAGGCTGGCAGGTTACCCAAGACAGCCACAGCCCCTGCCCACCTTGCTACCCAGGGCAGGTATGTCATAATATGCTGCATCAACTTCACTAAGAGCAAACTCAAGTATGTCTAAGGATGGGTTAACTGCTCTGTGTTGACAGAAAAAATTATAAAATAGTTGTGAAGACCTCATTAGCTGAAGTTGTCTGCCAACTGTAATGACATCCTGGACACCTGTCAATGAAGAGCTGCAGGGACGGAGGAGGCTGTTTGATCCTAATCTCTTTCTTGCCAGTCTGGATCAGTTCTGTCTCTGTTTGATCTATCAGAGGTTTAAATGACCAGTGCAGTGGCCTATCCTGCAGCCTGCAAGGCTGGAGATAAGTCTGCAGAAATACCCAGCTGACCTTGGAATGAGCTTTGCTTGGATTTGCTTACAGGTGGTGATCAAAAATACCATATGACGGCTGCTTGGTGTGAAAGGGATCCCTTCCACACAAAAGCACGCCAGTGCTGCAAAACACAACTTGCTCAGCCTGGGATGCCAGAGATACCGTACCCCATTCTTGACATGGGCTTCTCAGCCTAAGCTGCTAAGAAATAATTGAGAGGCAGTCTAGCATTACAGAGTGAGGGGAGACCCTGACAGGCCAGAATGCCAACCCTGCAATGTGTCCATCTCACAGCATGTCCCACATGCCTGCTGCTGGAAATAGCCAGCCAAGCCCATGCTGTCCCAGCAGCCAGAGCCATTGCAACTGGAGGCAGAGAGGGGAAGGGAGAAATTATGCTTTTATGGTGGCTGTCCTGGTCTGGAGAATGTGAGCCTGGTTTCTCCTTGAGAATCTCCTTTGGCACTAAGGACAATCACCCTACCAAAGCCATGTGCATGTTCAGAATTAACTCTTCAGAGTTTGCCATGCTGAACCATATTCCATCACCATATGCACGCACGGCCTCCAGTGAATGTCCAAGTCTCTGTTGTCCTTCCTGGCATTAAGATTTGTGGCAGCATACCTTTGATTTCCTAGGACCCACACAGCATTTGTTTACAGCACATGATAAAGCAGCTTCCTTTTCCCCTCTGGAGAAATGAGGCTATTTCAACCTACTGATACAAGAGATCTGCACTTGTTAACAGGCCAACTGTTTGTGCTGCTGAACAGGGATGCTCAATGGCCTTTTGTGCTTTTCTGTGACTTGGAAGTGTGTTAAGCTGAGGAAAACCACGGTGCATTTTTGCTGACCCTTGCACACATCAGCAGTTCTGGTGCAGAAGTTCAAGGACCATCTGGTGGGTGCACGTCAGCTTGCAGAGCTGGGCTGGCTGGCAGTGGGTACAGAACTTGTGTGCGAGAACACAGGGCTTCACGAGATGAGCTGAGGAACTTTCTGGCTTTCCAGCACTGGAAATCTCTATAAAAGGAGTCTATTTTGTTCCCAAGATATGAAGCCAACCACAACAGTCTGCTACAGGTACATGTTGTAACATACAGGTGTTGGCAAAACAGTTGGTGGGCGGCTGACGATGGAAATTCAGAGCAGTTTTTAAAGCAGTTCATGTTCAAGCCATAGGGTTTGTTCATGTGCCTGAAGCGGACAGTCTGCGACAGGAGCTTCCATGCTGCACTTGGATCTCTGTGAAACACACACAATCCTTCCTTGCCTTCCTCAGGAAGGCATCTCTCTCAGCACTTATTTGGCAGGTTCGTGAAGATTCATAGGAAAAGTTTGGGCAGATATTTCATGCAAGGATATGAATGGGAGAAAGCGCTTACATGTTTGGACAAGCTGGACATATTTGCTGTCACCCATTGGTTCCCAGCACCTGGAGGACTCTCCTCTCTCACATTCTGTAGTTTGGGAGGTCTCATCCAGTCCATATACACCTGAAGAGAAAATCTGAACAGTACAGGTCAAAGATGGTGCACTCAGGTCCTAGACAGAGAAAAAGATACTGTTGCACATCCACACTGTACATACAATTTCCGCCTGTTTCACCCTTCATAATATTTGCAAGACTCAAACAAATATTGTCAAGTGACCTAGATGTTGCCAGTTTCTGTTACTGCCTCACACAAAAAGAAAATACACCCATGAGCTCTGGCATGGGTTCAAGAGAAGCCAGGGGTGCCATATGCGTTCACATCCTGGCCACACGTAGTGATGGCAATAAATAATTGGTTGCAAACAGATGTGTTACTTTCTTGATTAGTTGCTTTACTGTGGGATCTGCTGTATTGATTAATTTTAATCTACTTTGTATGTTATTTAAATTTGAAATTGAGTAGAGTGCAGGGGATGAGGAAACTGCTCTAATTTTTTGGGAGTATACTGCATTTGATTAATTTTATAGCCTGTGTTGATAAAAGCTTTTATCCTAGTCTGCTATCAATTTAAGTCTCTGTGTTTGTCATTTTTTACTCCTGGGGTCCCATATAATTCAGTTTCATAAACTGACTTGATGGATGTTTTCTGATACTTCAATAAAGCCTTTTGGCACAGATTTGCCTATCCCTTGCTTTGCACGTACCTGGACAACCCTTGCTGAAAACAGAAATAGAATTGTATTAAATTAAAAGATGTATTGAAAAGAACAGGATGGCCAGAGCAGTTGATTGTAAACAGTGTCCTTTGACAAAGCATGAAATATAAAGCCCAAGTGAAAGAGAAAACTGTCCCAAGAGGATTAAAGACAGTTTTTGCAGCCTGCAAGTCCCCTTTCATCCCTCTTTCTGCTCTATCTGCCATCTCTCCCACAGGGCTGAACGGAGGGCAAGCCTGCAGTTATATCTTGAGCCTCTTCTGGGACAAGGAAACACTGTCTGATCTTCAAAGGTCTGGCACAGGCAGTAGGAGGCTGTGTGAGTTACTTCTGTAGTTGCTATTAGCATAGAAACACAAAATGGTTTGGGTTGGAAGAGACCTTAAAGATCCTGTAGCTCCAACCCCTGTGCTGTGGGCAGGGACATGTTCCACTAGACCAGGTTGCTCAAAGGCCCCATCCAGTTTGGATATTATTTCTTAGCCCAGGCAGGAAGGGATAAAATGTCACCTTTTTTGCAACACACCTGCACAGACCTTATCCCTGTGGTATGGCAAAGGTGATTGTGGAGCTCTTCTCATTCTTTGCTTGCTTTTATTTCTTGCTTCTGTGTTACCCAAGCCTGCCAGAGTTCAAGGAGTGTTTGGACAACATTCTCAGGCCCATAGTGAGATTCTTGGGCTGTCCTGCAAACGGCCAGGCGTTGGACTCAATAATTCTGATAGGTCCATTCCAATTCAGCATATTCTGTGATTCAGTGAAATTATGCATACAGATGAAGCAAGGCAGCAGGTGCAGATGCCACGTGGACTTCACCAGAAGATTTCTTTGGTCTGGAGGATATGTAAAGTGTGATGTGAAATAAGATGATTTGTACCTGTCATAAATTCATGTGGATGTGGTTCTGCTGGGGCTGTCAGCAGAGATGTTCCCTGACCTGTTTTCATGTCCTTTAAACAACAGGAACTGGAAACTTTTGACCAGAAGAAAAACCAGTATTTATATCGGGACTTCCAGTGATATATGTGAAGGGGAGTTTTAAGAGCTTGGTGTTAGCACAGCTTATCAGCACATGGAGGGGCCTTGTGAAGTGCAGAGGTGGACCTGCTAGATGTGCCCCACCAATTGAGCAACTAAAATGACATCTGCATGAGCAACTGATAAGCACTGCCTCCCAGAATTGAGAAATCACCACAAAGAGCTGTGATGAGCAGCTGGGGTACACGGTGGGTGACACTACATGCAAGCCTGCACCCCTTCTCCTCCCAGCAGAGCCCCACAAACTTTCCACAGAGGGGCAGAAGAACCCAGGGCAGAAGAACCCATGCTTTGAATTCATGAATTTAATTTTGCAGGTCATCAAGTGTTTGTGTTTTGGGTGGGTTTTACTGCAGTTCACCCATTCCACACCATCTCCTGTCCCAAGGGCAAACTCCAACGTCTGATGATTGTGACACACTAAGAATTTTTACATTTTAACTGTGATATATATAGTACACAGGAATGGGTTAACTTCTCCTGAAGGCTGCTTTCAGCCACAGTCCATAATTTTGCAGCAAAGATTGCACCTCTCACAGGACTTTAGAGATGACAATGGTAGAGTTTGAAGAAGGAAAATGATATTAAAATCTCTTCAGGTGTAGCTGCTGTTATTCTCAGCTACGAGGCACTGGCTTCAAACAAGCAGGGACACAAAGAAAACACCACACACTGTTGTCAGCCACACTAATGCTCAGTGTCTCAGTTTTGTAGCTGCTTGGATATGATGAAAACAAATCTTTAATAGTTGCTGCTTCCATCATTGCACTGCACTCTGTTTTCTATTCAGTTGCAAGGACAGCTCATTTCCAGCAAACGGGAACAATGTGCTCATATTGCTAATTCATGCCACTACACACAAATGTTCAGATTAAGTTGTGCAGAACCAAATTCCAGTCTCATTCATGAGTGCAACTCGCACTTCAGTTCGGTTCCCTAGCAAGAAGCAGGGAGCCCTGCAGCAAAGCTTGTGGCAAATTAAAACCTGAAAGAGGCAATGAAAGAACATCTGATAGATTTTATTTTTTTTAATAGGGTTTGCAAAGCAGACCTGGACATATAGCAGAGGCTGGAACCCAGGGGAACTAATGTCAGAGACGATTTGAAGGCAAATAATTTGTCAGGAGGTTGGCATCCACAGAGTGCTGCACAAATTTCCCTTAATCTACTGCCTCCCTGTTTTGGTTTGTGGCGATACGTGGGTGCAGACAGGATATTTTGATGTAAAGAATTTGGGGGTGGATAATTTAAAGACTAAAGTAGAGTGCAGACTAATCTTGGGGAAATGCAAGGTAAGAAGATGTGTTAACTGCTGCTGAGAGCAGGGGCTGGGCATCTGAAGTGACCGATACAGCCTTTTTGTGGCAGATGCTCGGTGGTCTCTGGTCCTGGGGCATCAGGAGCCCACCCACAGGCCAGGGAGACCTGGGCTCAAATCTAAACCGAGACCCTGTCCGATCCCTTGGCAGTCTGGGGAGCTGCCTACCCATCCCACAGCACCGTCTACCTTTGCTAATTCCCCTCCTGAGTTACCATCAGTGCCTGGCACTCCAGGGATATGTGGGCGGCCAGAGAAGCCCACTTTGGCAGGGAATATTTCTCTTAGGGAAAATTACACTATCTCTGCCTGTGTGTTGCTTCTCCTTTCGTGTCTGCATGGGCCACAACACCTTTCATGAATGGGGCCAACCAGCTGATCCTCCTGCTTTGGTGCTAAGCTGCTGCACTGCCTTTTCTCAATATTTTCCATGTTAATTTCCTTGCCCTCCAGTTTACAATATTATGGCTATGGTAAATGCTCCTGGGCAGCCATGCTGGCACATGACCTTCACACTCTTCTGCTGAAAAGACACCCCAAAAGCATTTCCAAACTCTTTGCAAGAGCAGCACGTATGAACCCATGCGTGTGGGCATGTACACAGCTGGCACAGACCCAGGGAGCCCCGCTTTGAGATTTCTGAGCCCCACGATGTGACGGGGGTGAACCTACAGCAAGACCAGGGCTGTGCCAGCTCCAGGCGAGGCAGCAGAAAATAGAGATTGATTTGCCAGGATGGAGCTGGCAAGCAAAAAAAATTCCACTGATGGACAACCAAACGGGTAGAGCTAAAGATCTCGGTGTTCTTGTCTTGGAAAATTTTAGGCAGGTGTTATCTGCTACCACGCTACCTCGCTCGCGATTGCTTCAGATGCGATGAGGAAGGCTGGGCTGGGCTGGGCCGCGTCAGTCATTGTTTGCTTGGCGCCTGTTGGGGACAGGTTCGTCAAGACGTGGCCTTTCACTAGATGGTGCTCTTTGCTGAGCCATCGCTGTGTCTGACCCCTCTTCTTGGCTCTGCGACCTTCCCAGTGATCTGCCTCATAAGCCCTTCTTGTACAGATGGAAGGAAGGCAAAGCAAAATGTTTTCCCAGGGTCTCTGCTCTCATGTGCCTTATTTTATCGGAGCCATATAAGAAAAAACTACGGCTTTATACCTGATTGTAAAGGGTGTACAATGCTGGTACATTCCAGTCTCCAAAATGACCAAAATGCACAAGCATTTAAGCAATTTTTATTGTTTCAGTTGCTTTAAACTGAATCAGCAGAGTATTTTGGAAGCCAATGCCAAGCTCAGGTGCAGGGTTTTCAGCAGATAATCTTCTGCACTGTACACAGTGTTGTTTTTTCTGTTCTACTCACAGAGAACATAATGTATGGGAATTACCTGCAACCTTAGTTGCTCTGATCAGCAGCAAAGTCTCCGGAAAGTATCGTCCAGTATTTTTGAGGTGGTTCTCATGAAGGGACACGTTAAGCTCAGTGCTGATACTGCCTTTGTGGACATGATCATCCAGCCACTGCCAGGGCTAGCGGGATACACACGTGTGCTGTAGAAAAAGCCAAGTGGAAATGTTGGGCCACCACATGTACACATTTCCAAAGAGCTTCCAACAAAAACGGTAACTGAAGGCAAGTCACCACCACAAGAGATCAGGCATCTTCATTCTGCGGGGCCTCCTCCAGCCCAGCCACACACAGACCACAGACCACATGAGCTCATTTGCTAATGGTGGGTTGCTGTTCCTACTGCTTTTCCAGGGCAAGGCATGGGAACGGTACAGGAGATGTTCCTCCATCAAACCTACACACCGCTCACAACCACAGGAGAACCAGGAAAGAGGGTGAGGAGTGGGACGAGGCTGTGGGCTGGGTTGGTGGGACTCTAGCGGAGCTTCTGGGTTTGTTACAGGTACAGATGTGCAGCAGATTCCATTCACAGCTGGACAGCTTGCGCTCTGGGCACTAGCCGAGGCTTTAACTGGTAGTTAACTGGTAGTGGGGACGCCAGAACTTCAACAACAGTTCTGTAGAGACCAGAACAGTCCCTACAGCCGGAGCTCAGCACGTGGGAAGGCAGGATCCCAAAATCCTAGAATGGTTTGGGTTGGAAGGCACCTTCAACATCATCCCGTTCCAACCTCCCCGCGACACCTCCCACTACGCTCCACTAGGCGCTGGTTGTTTAAAGCCCCATCCAGGCTGGCCCTGAACTCTTCCATGCATGAAGCAATGCCCAGATCCTCCTTCGATGAAAGCAAACACGCAGCCTAAGCAGCTGCCTGCGCGCTTTCACACCCGCACCACCATGTTACACACACGCAGCCGCCTCTCCCCCAGCAGCCGAGCAGCCGGGAAGGGGCACAGGCGAGGGGGAAAACCGAGGGCAGGGAGCGGGGCTTTCCCCAGCGCTGCTGACGGGGCAGGGCAGGCTCGCCGGAGCCCAGCCCCAGCGCACCCCGGTGCCGCTCGGCCCCGCACTGCCGGGCCCGGGGCGGCCCCGCCGGGGCGGCGCATGCGGCGTGGC